>CANNZV010002124.1:0-112892 GCA_947561585.1 Caprella mutica
TATAGTAGTGCATGCTAAGGCTCCTCGACCTTCCGCTTTACCTCTTTGGTCAACGACGCGCCATCGAACGCGTTTGCCAGAGTAAGTGGTCCCTGGTCATCGGAGCGCTCCTCATCGTCACAGCGGTGATCGCGCGCAACTACGATCAAGCGGCCATTCTCTACCATCGAGGCCGAATCATTGCTCCCTACGCATTCTCTCTAGCCTCTTCCCTCTGGATCTTCTGGGTCCTCTACCGGGCCTACCGCTTGCCTAAAGTGGAAACCCAGCCCACTTTCTGGCAACAGTACAGCACCTTTCTTGGAGCCTTCTGGATGACCGCGCCCATCGCTTGGCTCTATGGACTCCCTTTCGAGCGCTGGCTCGAACCCATCGCCGCCGCCGAAGCGAATGTTTGGCTGTTAGTCATCGTCTCGATCTGGCGAGTGCTCCTTATCAGCCGGGTGGCCAGCGTCATGACCGGCGCATCTTTCTGGGCCAGCAGCGTCTTTGTCTCAGCAGCCGCCGGCTTTGAGCTCCTCATCGCAGGTTTCGTCCGGTCGCTCACAGACTTCAAAGGCTCCATCGCATCTGGAATGGCAGGCATTCGCTTCCAAGAAAGCGCTGCCGAACAAGCCGCCAATAAAATGATCGGTGAATTGGCCATCCTCCTCTTCGGAATCGTCATCGCCTCTTCTGTCACCACCCTAGCACTCACCAAGCTCGAGAAACAGCCCTTCCCTATAAGCCGTTGGAAGCCTTTCCCTTCTCCACTTCTCCTCACCAGCGTCATCGCCCTCTCCATCCTTCTCGGCTACCTCATCGCCCCCATCCAGCGCACCGAGATGCACTGGAGTCGCTTGGAATCCGTGCTTCTCGAACGAGACTACAAAGGCGCACTCGATTACCTAGAAGACGTCGGACCCGATGCCTTCCCCCAAGACAAAGCCCTCCCCCTTGCTCCGACCAACTATCAAGCTCTCCGGGTCCTACCAGAGCTGCTTCCTCATCTCACGAAAGAGCGGCCGGACTGGATGCACCAACTCTATCGGGAACAAACCCTCACACTGCTTAAAAGCACGTCCGACATGACTCCCATCAGCTATGTCACTAAGCTGACCGAGGCCATCATGACCCTAACCGATGGAGAAGACTTCATCTTAGAGCATCGCAATGTCTGGCTAGAGAAACACGGGGGTGCCGAATTTCTCGAAAAGCTCGGCATCAGATTACCAACAGAACCCAGGCCGGAGTGAGCTAAGCCTGCTATGCTAAGTCGCGAAACTCAGCCAGACTCCAAAGCTCCCACGTACTGAGCGTATGCTTGATAGTAGGGCATCAGCATGACCACAATCTCTCACGGGAGGTTCTTCTTGCCAAGACATTCAAAGTCCCTAACAAAGCCAGTGGACTTGATCATAAGTTCACTGTTCACAATGGTCGTTCTCAGACGAGACGCAGCGACGTCTTTTTGAGAATGACGCGAGAATGCAAATACAATACCAAGCTGAAACGATATGAAATGTGCTGACTGCGGCTTCGAATCAGATGTCGAAGACTTGTTCAATCAGGAGCGCCGGTCGTTCTCGACGCGTCACGTCACCAGATGTCATCGCTGCTTCGGCCAACGCAATGTTCCCCGACCGTGGGTCAGCATCGGAGCTCTCGTGCTATTGGCCATCTTTGCCGTGGTCACGGCGTTAGTCGAAGGGCAATGGATTTGGACAAACCTTCTCTTCTTGCAAGCGAGCCTCATTCTCGTGATCGTCATTCACGAAGCTGGCCATGCGTTAGTCGGACATTGGTCTGGATTAGACATTCACGAGATACACATTGGCCATGGGCTCAAGCCCCTCTTCACTTTCCGACTAGGGCATGTTCCAGTCTCGGTATGCCCGCTAGCCTTGAACGGCATCGTTATTATGACAACCGATCAAGAACGCGCCTTTCGCAGGCGCTGGTTCGCCGCGATTGGTGCAGGCCCCTGCTTTAACCTACTCGCTGGTCTTCTTATCTACCGTCTCATCAACGACGCGCCTCTACTCAGCCTTGATTATTTTAAGACACAATTCGCCCCATGGCATGCCCTGTTCTGGGGAAATGTGTGGGTCGGAGTCGTCAATCTCTGGCCACGAACGCTCGATGGCCCCTTTGGTAAGCTGGACTCAGACGGTGAACAGCTTCGCAAATTGATATTCTCGTCGTCGCAACTATGTCAGGACGTTCGAATTGCCCACCACTCACACAAAGCTCTCACTGCCTACAATGAAGGCGACTGGAACGAGGCACGCAGACGGGCAGAATCTGCACTCAACACGTTTCCTGAAAGCCTCGACCTTCAGAACATCATTGGAATCTGCGCTCTCTGCCAGCAAGATTTCGAACAGGCTCGCGATCTCTTTGCCAAGCTACTTCAGGACCCGCGTTGTCAGGATGACCGCCTCCGAAGAGCCTTGTTTCAGAACAACATTGCCTATGCCAATGTCTTCTCAGATGAGCCCGATCAACTGCGCGAAGCAGACTGCTACTCTGAAGAGGCCTTTGCTTGTCTCGGTGCCCTACCAGCCATTCAAAGCACTCGCGGAACCGTGTTGATAAAGTTAGGCAAGCTTGATGACGGCGTGATCTTGCTAAAAAAAGCGCTCGAATCAACCGAACTAGATCACGATCGTGCCAGCATCCTCGCATGGTTAGCGATCGGAGAACATCGTCGTCACCAGTCGACCTCTGCTCATGAGTACCTGAAGATGGCATCCGACATTACGACGGAAAACGCTACTGTGCTAAAAGCTCGGAATGAACTCACTCTTTCCTAAAGTTTGCCGACCAGTTTTCCTCACGATTGAATAGCTAAGCCAACGTTGCAGGTCACGCTGTTCGCTGCGATTTCAATGTCAGATACAGAACCGCAGCCCGCAGCCGTCAACGCCGCTGAGAAGATTTGCCCACCAATTGACAAAGACATATATGGCTCAAGCAGCACGAAGTGCAGCAGTTCATAGTCGAACAAGGTTCTCAGAACATCCACCACAGAGATCGCTTGGCATTTGCTTGGCTAATATGAGGGAGTGATTCCCACCAACTCAAGGCCTACGAATTTGGCTACATAAGTATGTCTCCCCTTCTCGAAAGGGACATGACATATAACCCCCCACTCATACTCATCGGACGAGGGGGGCTCAAACCAAAGCATCCAGCCTTGAAGTGTCCGAAAGGTACTCTCAAGACACTCTCCATCGGAGTCAAACTCCAGGCACTCATCTGGCAAACGCTTCTTAAACTTCGCCAATGATTCAGGCAGACAACTGAGCGCCTCTTGCAACCGAGCCAGCTGATCTGCGGAAGGAAGCTCACCCTCATTGTCCACCCAGAAACCTAACATCACCTTGTCCTCTACTCTTCAGATCGGGGACAACGGCGCAACGCAAACATTCGAGTTCATTCGTGTCCATTCGTGGTTTCTCTCGTCGCATCGCCCTGCTCCGTCACCGAGTCCACTTTCACAGGCAACTCGGATGGGCTCGATTCTTGGACGGGTTGGACGTTGATATCCACATCGACAGGCACCGCACGGAGGTTTCCGATGATCTGTTCTAACTTTGCAATCGTGACATCGGCTAGGGTTGCGGGTTGCTGCTGATGCGCTAGTGAAGCAGCAAGGACTTCTTGGATGCGTTCAGCGCTGAGATTGAAGGCGGCGAGTTGACCCACGACGCGAGAGACGGGATCATTGTCGCCAGCGCCTCCACTGAGGAGGTTGCGGCCGAAGGTCTTCTTCATGTCTTCCCAACGCAGGGATTCCTTTTCTGTGAGGAAACCTTCGAGGTCTTTGAACTTGAGTAGATTGGCTTCGGCGCCTGTGGTGAGCGTTTGGGCTTCGTTCTCGTAGTGGTTCTTGATGACGCCGAGGACTTCTTCCTTCGTCATGATGGGGAGGATCTTCTCCGCCATGCGGTTCATGTTTCGATAAGAACCTTGGAGCTTGAAAGGCGGCTCCGTTCGGTAGTCGTCCGATTGCGCTGCCGAGCGGATGTATTCTAAGTTCACTCGAAGCACAGTGTCCCTCACGCGCATGAGCTTGCTCATGACGTCGACCATCTCGGTGACTTCTTCTGGCGTGTAGTTGCCTTCAAAATCGATGCCGTCTTGCGAACCATTCCGCGCAATCTGGATGACGGCATGCACGTCTTTCTGACTACGTGAACCTAACGGAGCCAAGATCGCGTTGCTTGTGAGACAGTTCTCCAAGTAGGAATCCTCAAAGGCGGCTTGGTGCGTGCCCACGATGTCACCGAGGTTGTAGGTGTCGGCGCGATTGGCTAGCATGTCAGGAATTTGGAACTTGCCGCCACTCTCGGTGTAGGGATTGCCAGCCATGACGACGGCGACCTTGCGACCGCGCAAGTCATAAGTGCGGGCGACGCCATCGTAGACACCTTCGATACGACGTTGGCCGTCACAAAGTGAGATAAACTTCTGAAGAAACTCAGAATCACAGTGCTGGATGTCATCGAGGTAGAGCATGACATTGTCTCCCATCTCGAGAGAGAGGTTCAGCTTCTTCACTTCTTCTCGCGCACTCGCATTGGGGGCTTCTGCAGGGTCGAGCGATCGGACCTGATGACCAAGCGCCGGTCCATTGATCTTCACGAAGGTCAGGCCTAACCGATCCGCCATGTATTCCATCAGCGTCGTCTTTCCGTAGCCTGGAGGTGAGATGAGCAGAAGCAAGCCCATGCGGTCCGTGCGCGTGTCCGCGCCAGCCACTCCGATCTGCTTGGCGAGGTTATCGCCGATCATCGGAAGGTAGACTTCGTCTAACAAGCGGTTCCGCACAAAGGCGCTCATGACGCGCGGTTTGAACTCATCCAGTCGCATCAAGTCACGCTTGGCTGTGGTCAGCGCTTGCTTGGTTTCAGTGTAGCGCTCAAACAGCGGCAGCGTTTCGCGTTCATAGGCGCTGAGTTTGCTGAGAAACTTCGTGTAGTGCAGATGATAGTTCCCTTTATCGATGACAGCATGCGATCCTAACAAGCCTTCGATCATTGTCTCTAGGGCAACATCCACCACCTCGGATTTCTTGCCACCACCACGCAAGAGATGCGCTGCGGCTTCGTCAACATAGGCGTTGTCCGGATCAAAAGCGCGGAGCCAATCTCGGATCACTTCAAATTCATCCCCAGGAAACTTGCTCAGCTTCTTGCGAGCCTCTTCAAAAGCAGGCTGCTGACGTTTCGTCGAAAGGCTTTTCTGGAACGCACTCGCCAGAGAAGCCGCTTCAGCACTCACAGTGAAACTCTCTCCATCGACAAGCTCGTGAAAGAGATAGGACGCCGTTTCATCATCGGCGTCGCCTAACCAATCCTGCAAACGCTCAACGTAGGTAGCCTGGACAGCAGGAGCGTCATCAAAGGCGCTCCGAATAGCTCCATAGGAGGCTAACTGGTGGAAAAGCCGTTGCTTCTCAGCATCCGACTTCCAGGAACTCCACGAAACGATCCCTCGCGCACGCACGTCAGGGGCGTAGCGCAAGAGGCCAGCCTTCGCCTGGCAAGGAACGAGCGTTTCCAAGATACGGAAAGCGTCGTTATCATGCACTCCTTTGGTGTAGCCCTCTGCATATCGCGGCGCCATGAAACGCTGTACGGCATTGAGGTTCACCTCCGTTTCACCGACATGAGCTTGGAGAAAGCGATAGGCTAGGTACTCACTACGATAGACCGTAGCATTTTCAGAAATCACTTCCTGATCCCAGGCCGGACGAGTCTCGAGAAAAGCTGGGTCATCAATCGCCTCAAAGAAATTGGTCCCGGTAAGATGGAAACACATGGCTTCATCACGCGGCACAACCGTGAGCTCCAAGGCCTGCTGGTTCACAGAGAAACGATGCTGGCCTAACTTAATGATGGCCTTGCCATCCACGTAGAGCTCTTTCCTATCCTTGAGTTGGCGCACCGAGTCTTCGCGCAAGCTCTTCAACTTCGCTTGGATAGCGTCGGCCTTAACCGAGTCGCCCAGGCCTTGGAGTTGCGTAACGATGTCGCGCACCTTCTCGATCATCAAATCCGAGGCGAGGTAGGCATTGATCTCGTGCAGCTCTTTGAAGCCATCGAGTCGATTACGAATGCTCTGGAAGATGCGTTCAGCCGACTTGTCTAAATTGGAGGCACGCTTGTTGCGCGACTCTAGCAAAGTGACCTTGCGCGCCTCAAAGGCGTCATAGATCTCGGCTCGTTTCTCACCGAGTTCGGCCACGTAGTCATCGAACTCGGCATACTTGCCTTCCAACTCCTCGAGCTGGACCATGATCTTACTCAAGTAAGACTCACACTTGTCTGGCGAATCACACAGTTCAAGGTAGTTGACCACCGCCTGGTTGAGCAACTTGACCTGCGCCTGAAACTGCGCCGCCCCTTCCTCACGTCCAAGGTCACGCAGGCGATTCTTCAGCGTGACCCGCACTTGATTGAGCGTGCCGTAAATCGTGGAAATCCCATCGATGATCTGCGTCGTCTGAGTGGCATCCTCGATCTTCAGATTGCTCACGACATCGATGAGCATCTCGAGTTCGTCTCCAGCCTTGCCCAGAGCTTCATCGATGACCTTGCCTTCCGCCGCTTTGCTGATCTTCTCGATTTCGACCTTCTGTGAGTCGACTTGTTCGCGGTAGGGCTTGAGCGAATCCTCCTGGAGAAGGAAATCGACGCAATGCGAGGACACACGCTCCACCGTTTCGCGAACGTCTTCTTCGAGTGCCTCGAGTTGCTCGACATTCACATAACGCACATCTCTCAGGGAAATGACTTCTCCGCGCACGCCACGCAACTCGGCAAGGTGCTCGACATAGCCTACGATATTCTCAGGTCGGCTATGCTCAGCCGCCGCGATCAGCTTGCGCACTCGTTCTGTGAGAGCAGTCGTTTGCGCGGTGGCCGACTGACGCAAACGCGTGACCTTCTCAAACTCTGCAATCGCTGATTCAGCTGCCGTTTGAATCGCCGCGAGCGGTTCCTTCAGAGCGAAGGCTTCCTTGTGACCGACCCAGAAATAGGTATTGCCTACGTCGGACGACTTCTTGGCCAAGTCGTGATAGAGATTCGCGTAGCCGTCGTCTTTGCCCACGAGATTGAGCACCTCGTGACACTCAGCCATGCAACGCACAATGTCGGCATTGCCTAGCTTGTAGAGGTAGTGATCACTCTGTGAGGACGGCGCCAAGGTATCGGCGTTGACATAAGGCGTCTGCCAGACTTGCAAGGCGTGGTGCTTCTGCGGTTGTTCTTCCGTGCGGAAATAGATCAGTTCTCCATCATCAAACACACTGTACCCATGACAGAGGATCGGCGTGTCGACTTGTTGATCGATGATGTTATAAGACATCAAGACATAGTCGCCCGACGCTCTATTGTAGAAGGCGTAGAGATGATCCTCGCCATTCGGAGCCGCAATGCGCCGCTCGAAGATCATGTCCGAAAGGCCGCTCTCGAAGATCTTTGTTTCGCCACTTTGCAAGTGAAAGCCATTAGCAAAGATGATGCCATGCTGATCGGGCAAGAGGATGCAAGCATTCTCAATCGCGTCAAAACGCTGCACCGTTTTAACCTTCTCATTGTAGACAAGGTAACGAAAGTCGTCCTCTTGATAGGGGCGAATCTTGAGGACAATGAGACTCCCAAGAATGGTGTAGAAGATCTCGGCATCATCGAGCGTCTGATCCGCTTCCGTCACGGGCTCGGCATAAATGCCTTCACCGGTGCTCGTGTTGTCTTCGATCTTGATGGTGAGATCGCCGCCCACGGTCTCGACAAAGACCCGGTCCTCGATCGAGACATGCGGGTGCTCACCGCCACGCTGCATATCGCGGTGCGCACGCGTCCATTCGAAGTCCTGCTGCTTTGGAAATCGATATTCATGGTCGGCACGATTCCCTTGGTAGACTAACTGACCATCATCTTTCAGTAGCCACTTGAAGGTCTTGACGTCCGCCACATCACGCCCCGTGCGAAAGGCCATGTAGAGATGCGGACCAATGACGAGGAACTTCGCAAAGACTGTGTCCCGGTAGTACTTGTAGAGGTGAGCGAAGTCATGAAGGAAGCTCTCGTCCTGCAAGACATCCGTGACGGCCAAAGGCGAGAACGTGTGCGTCTCGCTGTCGTATTGATAGGCTGCGAGGACATCGCTAGGCTCAGTCGTCGACTTGAGACCGATGTGCACATTGAACCCAAAGAGAAAGCGCCCCTTCCCAACCGCGATCATGTCACGCGGCACACAGTTGTGCTGCGTACTCACACGCTCCGTCGCGATCAGACTCGCCTCAATCGCGCCGAACACCGCTTGGCGTTCGCGATTGAGCGAGTCGAGCCGCTTCCGAAGGTCATCGCCCTGCGCTTGAAGGCGCTGGCGAATGACCTCGTAGGCTCCAGATTCTAAGGTTTCTTCTGGCATAACTAAGGTAGCTGGAGCTTCTAGCTCCAGAACACGGGCTGGAAGCCCGTGCTACACTGTTACTTGTCTAGCTGGTTCAAGGCACTACCTGCATTCAGATTGGCCATGCCGTAGCGTTTGGCCATCTCTAACAAACCCTGCATCTTACTCTGCGAATTCGGGTCATCGGAAGCGGTGATCATCTGACCAAGCGCAGCACTCACTGTCAGATTCTTCAGGTCTTCCGTGGAGAAGCCGTAGTCATCTAACCAACGTCTCAACTGACCTTGGAAATACTCCGGATCACCATTGAAAAACGTTTCTTTTACATCAGTCAGCGCCTGACTATTGCTCAAGGCTCGGTCAATGGCCTTACCAGTCGTGACAGCTCCGGCAATCTTATCAAAGAAGACCGTATCACCACCGATGATATCGACATTGGCATTCTCAAGCGCGGTCGAGACCACCTCAGAGTGACGAGAGGCAATGTCCTTCTGCGCATCAAGGTCAGCTAGCTCAATGACCTTGGCTTTGTCCAAGCTCAAACGGAACTCCTCGTGTTCGCGACCTTCGCCATCGAACTGCTTCATCGCGTCTGCCTTCTCGACGATGCCCTTGGCTTCAGCCAGAGCTTTCAACTCGATCACCTTGGCGTCCGCTGAACCCTGCTTCTGTGAAGCCGCAGCTTTCGCTTCGATGACTTGCGCTTCACCCAGCCCAACCGCTGCCGATTCGGCTGCCGTAGCTTCTGCTAGAGTCTTCTTCGCAACGGATGTCTTATCAGCAGCCGTCTGCTCCGCTTCTGCCGCGATGATGATCTCATCTGCATGCAATTCAGCGGCCTGCTTCCGGCCTTCCGCAGCTTGGACGGTGCTGTAAAGCTCTTCGTCCGCCTTGAGTTCGGCCGCTTGTTTCGAAGCTTCAGCTTCTTTAATCTGCTTCACCAAGGCTTCCTCGGCTTCCATCTCGGCCAGCGTGACTTTCACCTGTTTCTCACGATCGGCACCAGCGAAGGCTTCCGTGTCTTTGATCTTCTCCTGCTCTTCCACCACGGTCTTCTCCACGGCGACACGCTCTTTGATCACGTCTTGGATGTTCTTCTTCTCAATCTCGACCGCCTTGTCGCGCTCGATGCCCTTAAGCGAGGTCATGCGGTCCCGCTCAATTTCTTCTAACATCCGATCACGCTCAACGCGTTCCGTTTCGACCACGTCCGTGCGCTCTTTGTTGCGCTCCGCGACGATCACTTGGCGATCCTTATTCTGAGTGGCAATTTCTAACTCCTCCTCAGTCGCAATCCGTGCACGTTCTGATTTGAGGCGCTCTTCCTCCCCGACTTTCATGGCTTCCGCCTCTTCGCGCGCCTGGACAGATGCGATCTCGCGTTCCTGCTTCGCAGTAGACTCAGCGAGTTGGCGATCCAATTCAAGAATGGCCTCCTCCGCTTCCACGTCTTGTTGGCGAATGACACGTTGCTTGTCGCGATCGATCTGATTCGTCATCTTGGCCTGTTCTGCCGTGAAATCCGTGATCTTCTTAATACCCTCAGCATCAAGGATATTGTCAGGATTCAAAACGTCCAGGGACGTCTGCTCCAAGTGATCGATAGCACAGTCATCAAGAACGAAGCCATTCAAATCAGTTCCGATGATTTTGAGGATCTCTTCACGGAAAGTATCGCGCTCTTCGTAGAGTTCGGCAAATTCAAACCGCTTACCCACAGTTTTCAAAGCCTCAGAGAACTTCGCATCGAAGAGGTCTTGAATCTCAATCTGACTAGACGCCCGCTTACAACCCACAGCCGCAGCGACACGCTTCACATCCTGTTCTTCGTTGTTCACCCTCACAAAGAACACGACCTTGATATCTGCTCGCATGTTGTCTTTGCAGATCAGTCCATCTTTCCCCAAACGATTGATTTCAATGCGCTTGACCGAGATGTCCATGACCTCGGATTGATGAATGATAGGGATCACCGGGATACCGGTGAAGCACACCTTGGTGCCTCCCATGCCATTACGCACCAGAGCTTCCCCCTGGTTAACCTTGCGGTAACATTTGATGACGAGGACGAGAAGGCCGGCGATAATAAGGATGCCGACGACGACTAGGATCTTAAGTATTTCCTGTGGCATAGTTGTATAAATGGTTAGGATTCGAATTTGCGAACGAGGTAGGTTTGAGCGTCATCGTGGCTATCCACGACAAGCGCGCGATCACCCTTAGATAGGCTGGGTGAGCCTTCGGAAATGCGGACATGCAAGAGCAGCGGATTTCCTGAATCATCTTCAGCTTCAGCCTGGCCGAAAGTTTCCGTCACTTCGCTCGTCTTGATCACGCAGACACGGCCAATGACAGGGCGATGCTTCTCACCCTCCTTCAGTTTACGCATGAACGGCTTCAAAGGCGCGGTGAGAAACTTGGTGAGAACGAGACCCACAATGCTATTTCCAAGAAATAAACCAATGGCGATCACCAAGGACCCACCAGCATTGAGATAGTGATTGCCGAGCACAGACCCGGCCCACACTAGCGAAATCAGGACAGACAGCAGAATCATAATCGGCACTTCGCCGACATTAAAAAACCGCAAGAGCCCGATCGTGCCACCCTCGACCTCCACGTCAGGATCAGCGTCCACTTCGATGTCCAGGTCAGGCTCCAAACTATCCAGGTCCATGATCCCAACGATCGTGAACGCCCAGAAAGCCACCACGAGCACGAAGCACGTGGTGATTGGAAGATTATATAAACGTAAAGACTCTTGAACTAACTCTGTCATACCGAAAGCACGTCTGATGACGATGACCCATCTTAGGCCTCCAGGTCAATCCCGCGATTACAATGCACGAGTTGGATTCTACCGCTAATGATGCCCTGCTACACGCAAGACTATCAGATCTCGATAGGTAGCCTCTGTATCAAGCGTCTTGGGCAGGCTTTCGACAGCTAGCAAAGTATCGCCGCCCGAAACCACGGGCAGAAGACGCTTCCCATTCAATAGAAAACTCAATCTGCTGCCCCGCATGGAGCCTTGTCTCTCTACCGCTACGAGCCTCCAAAGGCGACTGCGCGCCCGGGCTTCTATAACCCCCAGGCATAGATAGGTCAGGACGATTGCGACATTCGTATTCATCATTGATTCCGCTGAGCTTAAACTAACGATTTGTTAACCTCATTCAGGAGCCACGGCCAATCATTCACTACGAAGTTATTCTTTGTGGTCAATCTCTTCAAACAAGGACAGTTGCTCAATCTCCGAGGCTTCCTCGGCGCTGCGAAAACGGACACCAGCGCCTAGCAGACGCACGTGTCGGGCTTCGGCCCGTTGCCAACCTTCTTCTAAGAGGCTTTCGTAGAGTTCCCATTCCGGCGCACTTGACTGTCGCTCCACCGTGGTATGGCGGAAATCATTGAACTTGAGCTTAACGAAGATACTTTTGATTTGGCGATCAGGGTGTTTCTCTAAATCCTCACAGAGCTCTTCCCACAGGCTTTGCATCTTGGGGATGCTTTCCTCGAAGCAAGTGACGTCTTCTGAATAGGTGCGCTCGTTACTGACAGATTTGCGTTCACGTGAGGGGCGCACGGGACGTTCATCCTGGCCTCGACTCAAATGATAGAGTTCATTTCCAAACTTTCCGAAACGTCGGTGAAGATCCGTCAGCGCATGCTTCTGCACATCGCCGCAAGTTTCGATTCCAAACTGAGCGAGGCGTTCGGCGGTCTTTTCGCCCACCCCCCAGAGCTTGCGTACGGGTAAGGTTGCCATGAATTCGGGGATGCCTGCCGGTGTGACTTCGTATTGACCATCAGGCTTTTCCCAATCACTGGCAATCTTCGCGAGCAACTTGTTAGGGGCGATGCCGGCGGAGGCGGTGAGTCCGGTGGCTTCGTAGATTTCGGTCCGAATCTCTTTCGCCACAGCGGCGCCGGAAGAGCGCCAGTGGGAGACATCGAGGTAGGCCTCATCAAGCGAGAGAGGCTCGATTAACTCTGTGAATCTCGCAAAAATCTCGCGGATACACTTGGACTCAGCCCGATACACATCAAATCGGACGGGCATGATGATGAGATTCGGGCACTGCCGAAGCGCCTTAAACGCTGGCATGGCAGAGCGGCAGCCAAACTTGCGCGCTTCGTAGTTTGCTGTGGTAAGCACGCCGCGCCCTGAAGAGCCGCCGACGGCAACAGGCTTGCCGCGCAGCTCAGGATGATCGCGCACTTCGATAGCCGCGTAGAAACAATCCATGTCGATATGGATGATCTTACGCAGCGGCGGGTCAGTCATGAGAAAGCGAAGCGAGGCAAGCGGAGAGAATACGCTCCTGTGTCGCTGCCATGCACTCGAAATCCTCGGGCGTCTTGTCGAAATAACCCGCGAGGTGAAGCAGGCCATGCACGATGTAGAGCGCCACCTCATTCTGCCAAGAACGGCCGTAATCTGCAGCCTGCCGCTCGGCGGTGTCGATACTGATGAGGATCTCTCCGTGATGAAAGGTGATCACATCCGTGGGATCCGGCAGATTCATAAACTCGCCGTGCACTTGCGCAATCGTGGGATCATCTACCAAGGTGATCTCAATCTCGGCGACCTCAGAAAGCACCGTCTCCTCGCGCTGGACTTCCAACACTTTAGGGAGGGCCTCATTGGCTAAGCGATCCAGCCAAGCCAAATCGAGCGGATGGTCGCGATCCGACCGATCTTCGAGTAGTATCCTAGGCCGCATCGATCACTCGAAGCCGTTTGCTAGAATTGCCGTCTTTGGAGGACGACGTGGTCTCTCCATCCTCACGCTTGGCCGCTTTCGGGTAGGCGATGCGGGTGTGCAGCATGCTAATGAGCGTCTTCGTAAAGCTCTCTTTAATCTGCGCCAACTCACGCATGGTCAGATCACAATCGTCTAACTGACCGTCCTTCATCCGCATCGCGACCATGGTCTCGACGAGCTGCTCGATCTTCGAGTGAGTCGGTTTCTCCAACGAACGCGAGGCGCTCTCGACGGAATCTGCCAAACTGATGATGGCACTCTCCTTGGTCTGCGGAATAGGCCCGGAATAGCGGAAATCCTCTTCATTCACCTCCGGAATGTCCTCTTCCCGAGCCTTGCCTTCCGCGACTAGCTTTCGGACAGCGTCCTGCTTATCCAGCGCACGGCGATAAAAATAGTAAACGAGCGACGTGCCATGATGCTCTTGAATGACATCAATGATAGGCAACTTCAATTTATGCTTGAGCGCCAGATCCACGCCTTCTTTCACATGGGAGTGAATGACGAGAACGCTCATGCTAGGCGAAAGATCGTCATGCGGATTGTCCTCAGGATTAGCATTCTCGATGAAATAACCTGGCTTCACCAGCTTGCCAATGTCATGAAAGTAACTGCAAACCTGACACTGAATAGCACTAGCACCCACACTCTCTGCAGCACTCTCGGCGAGCCGCGCGACGACCAAGCTGTGATGGTAAGTGCCTGGAGCCTCGATCGTCATCCGCTTGAGAAGCTTGTGGTTGAGATCGGCGAGCTCAAGCCAGGTGATATTCGTGGTGATGCCAAAGAGCGTCTCCAGCATCGGAAGAAAGCCGCCGACAATCCCAGCAGTGATAATACCAACCAGCAAGACAGTCACAATCTGCACACCCACCGTCCGCGCACTCATCGTGGAAATATCCGATGCGAATGGAATGTGTCCCAACATCAACGCCAGGATCAATGAGATCAGCCCGACATAACAGCCGGCTCGCATCAAGCGACCACGTTTGCGTAAATCATGAGTAGCATAGACCGCCACGACACCAGCAAGCAGACTGCCTAGTAAGAAATCAAAGAGCAACGCCTGCTCCACAATCAAACAACCAAAGATCGCCGAGAAGATCGTGGCGAAGATGGCCTGCCTCCGCCCTAACAAGACCGACAACGCCATGGGCGCGAGTGCGTAGGGAATCAATAGAAAGAGGAAATGCCGACTCGTCTCAGCCGTTTGACTAAGCACAGGCAAGAGGTCCACGACGGCACCACACAGCCTAACCAAACTGACTTGAAGCAGCACGGCACCGTACATGAGCAAGGTCCGGCCATTATGCGCAAAGCTGATAGGGTGATTTGCGAAGAACTGAACGAACGAGGCGATAAAGATGAGCCCACCCACGACCGAAGCCTTGAGTGCGTCTTGCCCATACACATGCCCCACATCAGCCGAGTAGATAAGAGCGACGAGCCCGGCATAAAAACCCAGGAAGACGAGAGCCTTAATGAAAAGGTTATGCTCTATCAATTGCCTGAATTCGCTCTCCCCTTGCTTGCGACGTCGACGACTAGTCGCCAAGCCGCGCCGCTTCAACTGGAGACGCTTAAGAGAGAGTAACATCGACGGAGAGGGAGGAGGGATACAAAGACACTACGGGCAAACCCACCCCTATCTATCACTTCGATCTTTCGAAGTGGTAGGAAGTTTGGGAGGGATCTTGAAGTTCATTGCAGCCCCAATCCTAAAGCTTCGCCTCCTCCTGCCAAGCGATTTCGCGCTCTTGATTTACCACTAAAGACTGTCAAGAAACGCGAAATAACTTGCAGCCCTAGGGAAATGAGCCTTGCCGAGATCCTTCCTTCCCTATCCCAGGCACTTTTCTCGGATCATCTTGCCATGAGCGCCACTTTCTCGGAAGAATGAGCCTTCTTATGGACGACGAGGATCAAGACCGCTTACGCGAATGCTCGCCACCCGCAAAGGCGAATGAGCGCATTCACGACATGCCTGAGACGGATCGGCCTCGTGAGAAACTTGCACGGGGCGGCGCCAGAAATCTCACTGATGCCGAGCTCTTGGCCATCTTCTTTCGGATTGGCATCAAGGGGAAGAATGCAATCACAATGAGTCGTGAACTTATTGAGAAATATGGCAGCCTCCAAGCCATCTCTAGACTAACAGTCAATCAACTATCAAAAACCAACAAAGGTATCGGCCCTGCCAAAGCAGCCGAACTGGTAGCCGTCTTCGAAATGGGGCGACGACTCGCAGCTGAGCAGCTAGCTGACATTCCTCTCAATGAGCCTGATCGCGTTTACGAACTTCTGGCAGCGGAGATGCAGCAGTTGCCTACGGAGTCTCTGCGAGTCCTCTTGCTAAACACACGACTGCGCCTGATCACGGTCGAAGAGATTTCCAAAGGAAGCATCAGTGAAACGGTCGCTCATCCACGTGAGATCTTACATCCAGTTCTAGTGCATCAGTGCCATGGCTTCGTCTTGGTACACAATCACCCCTCCGGCGATCCTGAGCCGAGCAGCGCAGATCGTCACCTCACTCGGCGAGTGAAAGAAGCAGCAGACATCATGCGCGTGGAGATGTTAGACCACATCATTATCGGCCATCCTTCAGTGCACGGCGAGGCTGGAACCGGCTACTTCAGCTTCCGGGAACACGGGATGCTGTGAGCAACTGCTGCTTCTTCTTGCGACTAATCCAGTACTGCAAGGCGAGCGAACCCACAATGAGCACGACGAAGGCGAGTGCTAGCGGCCGTGTAAAGAAGGGCATGAGGCTGCCCTCGGAATCGATGAGAGCACGACGTAGATTCCCCTCGGCCATGGGCCCTAGAATGAGACCGATGACCAACGGAGCCACGGGATAACCTTGCTCTTCCAAGAAATAAGCGACCACACCAAAGGCTAACATGAAGCCTACATCCCAGAGGCTATTAGCAAAGGCGTAGGCTCCGATGACAGAGAAGAGCGCCACAACGGGCATAAGAAAGGACGTTGGTATACGTAGAATATGAATAGACACGCGGCTGAGCAGAAAGCCTAACACCAACATCACAAGTGACGCCCAAAGAAGGATGGCGGCCATTTGCGGAATGAAGTGTGGCATCTTCTCGACAAGGTTCGGGCCGGGGATCACGTTATTTAGCGCAAGCGCGCCTAACAACATCATCGCTGGCGGTGATCCCGGGATACCCAAGGTCAGGAGCGGAATGAGCGCGCCACCGATGCAGGCATTGTTCGCAGACTCAGCGGCGACGAGACCTTCCATCGAGCCATTTCCAAACTTTTCGGGCTCTTTACTCAGCTTCTTAGCCGTGTCGTACGAAAGCCAAGCGGCGATGTCTTCTCCTACGCCCGGGATGGAGCCGACACCCACGCCTAACAAGCCCGAGCGGATCGCATTCACAATGTTGCCTTTCAGAATCCCAAGTTGTGGCCAGAGTCGCGTAATCTTAGGTGGCTTCCCCGCAGAAGTCGGCCGCATCATGGCCCGAATGATCTGGGGCACGGCAAAGGCACCGAGAATCACAGGGATCGCATTGATGCCGCTGTTGAGCTCGCTCATGCCGAAGGTAAAGCGCTGATAGCCATGAATGGCATCGATCCCCACCGTGGCGAGCAAGACGCCTAACAATCCCGCTATCCAGCCTTTCAGTGGGGTATCGGGAGCCGTGAGCGAGCCACAGATCAGCACGCCAAAGAGCGCGAGGAGGAAATTCTCCGTGGACTGAAACTTCAAGGCAAGAGCACTCAGGACCGGAACCAGGATGAGCATGGCAATGACACCAAAGACCGTTCCAGCGAAAGACATGACAGTCGCAGTAGCGATGGCCTCACCACCTCGGCCTTGCTTGCAAAGCGGGTAGCCTTCGAGAGCGGTTGCCGCTCCGGCAGCAGTTCCAGGGATATTGAGAAGCACGGCCGGGTGACAGCCGCCGTAGATCGCGCCAACATACACCCCCATCAGCGCGACCATGGTCGTTTCCAAAGGCAATTCGAGGGTCGATGTCGCCGTGGTGAGTAGCGCAATGCCTAACGTGGCGGTTAAGCCAGGAAGCGCCCCGAAGGCGATGCCCATGACGACTGCTGCCACCAACACGAGAATGTGTGTGGGTGTAAGAATGTGGCCCAACTGCTGGCCAAACATGGAGAAGGTCTCGATCATCCGTTAGGGCATGGGCACACGAAGAGGTCCACTGAAGAGCGCAGCGACGCCCCAGGCAATCAGAGCCGCGCCTGCGACGATCGCGACGACAACCTTCAGCTTTGGAAACTTGCCTTGGGTTCGAAAGAAACACAGAGCAAACACGCTGAGGAAGACCGCGCTAGAAACGATGTAATTCTGCCCATCCCATCCAGGCACCAGACGCAGCCGAAGCAGACCATAGTAAGCAAACAAGAGCGCTGCCACGATCACTCCGCTTCGCGCAGGCGGCTGGGCGAGTTTCCCTAGAGCTCGTTTAAATGCACCTCCGATTCCTGGCAATCCACCACCACGAACACCTCGCACAAACACACACATACCAGCTAGAGAAATGAGCGTACCGAGCAGCAACGGAAAGGCAGCGGGCGAGACATACCAAGTATTATCCACGCCAGCAAGCGTGCCTCCCATCGGCATCGTAGATGCCTGATAGAGCACACCTACCCCTAACAAGACGAACCCAAGTCCCGTCGCGCAATCAGCTCGCTTAAGTGCTTTCCCTTCCCACATCAAACTACGGCTTAGCGATTCCGAACTCCTCGGGAGACTTCGTGGCGATGCCAAGCTCCTGAAGTTTCCAAGTCCAAACTTGCTCTGCTTTAGCATTCTTAGCCGCAGCGGCTTCTCCATGAATGCCCATCAATGTGAGATGACGTGCGGAGGTGTATTCTTTCACCGCATCCAGAGCCATGACAGTTTCAAAAGCCGTGGTGATCTTCGCCAAGATCGGCGCGGGCGTGTCTGCTGGAAGCGCTAGTCCTAGAAACTGACTCACTGGAACCTCGGCGATCTTAGGATAGGACGCCGCAGCGGCCGGGATGGTCTTGCCTGCTGGAAACTCGTAGGGCTCTTCCTCGATCATGGCGAGCGGTCGCAGCTTGCCACTCGCAATCAGCTCCGCTTGCTCCGAGATCGATGTTAGAACCACGTCAACCTCACCCGTGAGCGCGGCAAGTTGGCTGGGATTGCTCCCGGCAAAAGGGAGAAATTTAAAACTAACATCAGCAGCGCGCTCCAATGCGAGAAGTTTCGTATGCCAGACACAGCCGACGAGCGACGCACCTGCTTTGAGTGATTGCGGCTTTGCTTTCAAATCAGCCACGAGGTCTTCGAGAGTCTGATAGGGTGAATTTGCTGGCACGGAAAGCACGCCAGGCGCTCCAGCCACCACGTAACAGGCCCAATCTTTGGAAGTTGTCTCGGAAGTACCTAACACACACTTCGTAAGCATCGATTCGGAAAAGCCACCCCAGTTGTAACCATCACGCCGCGATTGGGCGACGTGATTGATGGCAGCCGCGCCGCCACCTTCCGTGCGATTGACCACATTGATCTTCACATCCAAGGCAGCGCCCATTTCCTTCGCCATGAGCCGACTAACCAAATCTGTGCCACCACCAGCAGCGGCAAGGCATGAGATAGTGATCGGACGCGAAGGCCAATTCTCCACATCGACCGGGCCGTTGCTGGAGCCACAAGAGGCAAGAAGACTGGTAAGAACAGCGAGACCGACAGCTCCGAGGAATTTCATTCCCAAGCTATCTCCCATCGATCCCGGAGAGTCGACAGATTTCCGCTCCTAGCGCGGCACGTCTTCCTTCTCAATATCCACGCAGTCCCAGTAGGACTCACCGTAATCAAAGAAGATCTCTTCGCCTGGGAGAACCTCTCGCATGGCGGAGATCCTGGCTTTCTTCCACCGAGACGAAGTGATCAACTCGGCATTGGGCTTGGTGTCATCATGATTGATGAAGCGGGTGAAACTCGCCCACGATCCCTCGCCCCAAATCCAGCAATCTTTGCAGATCCAAACGAGGTAAAGAGAATTCACATAGGGCTCCGAATTCGCCTCCACATCTGTTAACATCTTACCCGTGTACGGCCCGATGGTGTCATCTGGAAGAAGGTGAACTTTAGTAAACAAGCCTTTGCCGGCTTCAGGAATAGTCGACGGCTTCACCTCGAAGTCATCTTCGGTCCACACAATTGGCGCTCGGGTTCGTTTATTGGACATTTCGGAATGGAGGTAGCCTCTTCACCACAAAGCTGTCCATCAATCAACTAAGAATGATGTCAGTTCATCAAACATTCGCTTTTAACATAACATATGGACGCCTTTGTAGACGCTCGTGATCCAAATCAGGATACACAGGTATCTACATGACTTCGTTAGTGCGGAGAGTCACAGAGTAGATTCTCAAGAATGCGCTTACCCAACCTAACAGGTGGATCAGACCTTCATGATCTCTTTCTCTTTCGAAGCTATTTGCTCATCAATCTGCTTCACATGGGTATCCGTGAGACCCTGAATATCCTTCTCCAAGCGGTGCAAATCGTCTTCCGTGATCTCTTTCTCTTTCTCCAACTTCTTGATCTTATCGATGCCTTCCTTGCGAACGCCTCGCACGCGGACCCGAGAATCTTCGGCGATGCCTTTGACGACCTTGACCAAGTCACGGCGGCGTTCTTCAGAGAGTTCAGGAATGGGCAAGCGGATATTCTTGCCATCGACGTTAGGATTGATGCCAAGTTTCGACTCCTTCAGACCACGCTCGATGTCCTGCGTGGTGCTTGGGTCAAATGGCTGAACCACGATAAGACGAGGCTCTGGCGTGGTGATCATAGCAAGCTGCTTCAGCTTCATAGAGGAGCCGTAGCTCGCCACGTGGATATCAATGCTCTCCACAAGAGCGGGTGAGGCTTTGCCAGTGCGCACGCCAGAGAACTCCTGGGCCATGTGCTCCACGGCCTTCTTCATGCCGTCCTTAGTTTCGAGAATTGCGGTATCAGCGTCCATGATTGATGATATTTTAAAAAGTGATAGGTAAAGTTGGAAAGGGTTACGCGTACTGCGTCTCTTCGCCGACCAAGGTGCCGATGGGCTCACCCGTCAAGGCGCGGCTGATATTGCCTGGCTCCATCATGTCGAAGACCACGATGGGTTTGTCATTGTCCATGCAAAGGCTGAAAGCAGTGCTATCGAGCACGCCCAAGCGTTGCGTTAGGGCATCGTGAAAGGAAATCGTCTTGTAACGCTTCGCGTCAGGATTCGTCGCGGGATCGGAATCATAAACCCCGTCCACCTTAGTCGCTTTAAGAATGAGATCTGCACCCACTTCACTCGCTCGGAGAGCCGCTGTGGTATCCGTAGAGAAGAATGGGTTGCCTGTGCCTGCGCCAAAGATGACCACACGATCCTAACTCAAGGTGGCGCATGGCTTTACGCCGAATAAAAGGCTCTGCACATTCTTCATTTCAATGGCCGTCTGCACTCTCGTAGGCACGTCCATTTCTTCTAACATACTCTGAAGCGCGAGCGAATTCATCACCGTGGCGAGCATCCCCATGTAATCTGCGGTCGAGCGTTCCATGCCCTTGTTCGCAGCAGAAATCCCGCGCCAGAAGTTACCACCACCCACGACGAGGGCGATCTCCATTCCCGACTGATGCGCCTCCTTAATCTCCTGCGCCATGCGCTCCACGATCGGTGGGGGAAATATTGTCATGACCACCAGTCTCGCGCAAAGCTTCCCCGCTCAATTTGAGGACCACGCGCTTGAAAGATCGTCGGTTAGAATTGGCTGCCATAGGATTGGCAAGAGCTAAGCAGAAAGCGCTCATCGACTCAACAGGAAAAGCCTATCCTTTATCAGTCAGGAAGTAGATCAAATGATACGGCTGCCTGAGGCACGTGCAGGGAAGATCAGCCTGTTCAGGGAACTCGCGAAGAACGTAAACTGTTTGCAAACCTTGCATCACACCCTACCCATAAAGAGCTTGTGAAAAGTTTCACAAGCTCAGCAGACAATTACCATGATCGCGAATACGGAGCGCTTCCCAGGAATGCCTGGATAAGATCAAACCGCATCTTAAGCAGGTTGAAACTGCTATTCTGGAGCAGGCAAATGCCTTCGATCCAGCGGTATCAGGCTACATCGAGTATTTGCTCGATACTGGGGGCAAGCGTCTCCGCCCAAATCTAGCCATCGTGACGGGTGGTGCCGTGGGAGGTGAGCCAAACGGAGAACACCGTCGTTTAGGCCTCATTTTAGAGCTTATCCACATCGCTACTTTTGGTACACGATGACATCATGGACGGCGCGGAAATGCGCCGCCAGATTCCCACGGCTTCGGCCAAGTGGGGACAATCCCTTTCCGTGCTGCTTGGTGATGCCCTCTTTGCGCACGCACTGCAGCTCACCTCAGAATTCGAGGATTCGGCCATTCCTAGACTTATCACGCAGGCTTCGAAAGACGTGTGCACTGGAGAGATCATCCAGACACAGCGCCGTTTCGATCTCAATCTCAGTAAGGCAGACTATTTTAAGATCATTGAAATGAAGACAGGAGCACTCTTCGCAGCTGCCACTGAAGGTGCCGCGCGTATCTCGTCGGATGACCCTACCACTGCTGAGAATCTTCGAGATTACGGCATGAAGCTCGGCACGGCTTATCAGATCTATGATGACAGCCTAGACCTTCTCGGAAATGAAGCGGATGCTGGCAAGACGCTGGGCACCGACCTCGAGAAGGGCAAATTGACCCTACCCGTCATCAATCTCATCGAGAAGGCGACCGAGACTCAGAAGACCAAGCTCAATAAGCTTATCATCAACCGCGAACCGCTTGATACAGGCATTCTCGCAGGCATCGCAGACTACGAGGGTGCGATCGAGCGTAGCCTCCAAGATGCACGTTCCCTGCTTGAGCAAGCTTCGGATTGCCTTGCTGGCCTAGAAGACACGCCCTACCGCGATGGACTGCTTGCCATCGCTGGACACGTCGGACAATTGGTCGATGGTTGCCAGGTATCTTCCTATTGACAAGGATCAGGGCATCGATAGCATGCCGACTCCCTTCGCGCCGCTCTGGCCTACCCTGGCAGCGTTTAAGGACTTCAAATACGACTTTTCTAAGCCATGAAACGGACCTTTCAGCCATCCAAGCGATCACGTAAAAACCAGCACGGTTTCCGCGCACGTATGAGCACCAAGTCTGGTCGCGACATCATTCGTCGTCGTCGTCAGAAGGGCCGCACGCGCCTCATCCCTCGTGGTGCTGAGAATGACTACAAGCGACACACCGTCCAGCACGGCCGCTAGCGCCTGTTAGGCGTCTTCTTCTCTACAGCTGCGTGGTTGAGTTCGGGAGGCGCGATTTCTCGTCCTCATGAAACGTTGCCAACGCATGAAGCAGGGTCGCGACTATGCGCGTCTTCGCAAAGAAGGGCGCACCCAAGCCGGGAAGTACTTCGTTCTCTCTACGCTGAACGATATCAAGGCTACCGATGTCGAGGGCACGGCCTTTCTTGCTGGCCTTATCACTTCGAAGAAAGTCGGTATCGCCGTCGTGCGTAACCGCGTCCGTCGTCGGCTTCGCGCCATCATCGACCAACTCGCTGACCGCATCGTGCCAGGCACCATGCTCGTCGTTATCGCACGCTATCGGGCACCAAAGGCGCGCTACCAAGATCTCGTAGCAGATTTGGAAACCGTCGCCAAACGGGCAGGCATTTTAACCAAACAGCCTGCGACTTCATGAGCTTCCTTATCAAGTTGCTAGTCCGGTTCTATCAGCGGGCGCTTTCGCCCATGCTGAAATGGATCACCACCGGTGATCCCCAAGGTTCCCTTTGCCGCTACGAACCGACCTGCTCGCACTACTGCGAAGAAGCCGTCTGTCGTCACGGCGCAATCAAAGGTCTCTGGTTCACCCTTCGTCGACTGGCACGCTGTCATCCCTGGGGTGGCTATGGTTACGATCCTGTGCCGCCTGTCAGCAAGACCTCTACCTCTTCCCTCCTCTAACGTTTCTCTCCCAACCTATTTCTATGGATAAGACCGCCTGGATTGTCGTCACACTCTGCACCATCGGACTCGTATTTCTCTTTCAGAAATCCGCGCGAGAAGCTGCTGAAGCACAGGAACTCGCTGCTGAGCAAGCAGAGATCGCCAAAGTTGTAGCAGAAGAGGAAGCCGCCAATGCTCCCGATGCGCCGGCAGCGGAAGAAGTAGCACCTGAAGTAGCCGCAGAGCCTGTCATTCCTGCAAATATCGTTGAGCTAGACGAGAGCCAGATGCTTCTTGAGAATGACGAAGCTAGGTTTCAGTTCAGCCAAGTCGGCGGTGGCATTCAGAATGTCACGCTCAAGAATCATCGAGCTTTCCCAGAAGGCCAAGTGATCATCAACCAGCACGGCAAAGCCCCCATCGGCGCCTTCACCCGCCGGGATGCCGTCATGGACAAGCCCATCATCTACAAGGCTGAACCAGCCGCCGATGGCACGATCGTCTTCGTTGGTCAGAATCCTGACACTAAAATTCAGATCACCAAGACCTACTCACAGACAGACGACCCTTACACCCTCGACCTCTTAGTTGAACTTGAGAATCTTAGTGGGGTCAATCACTCTAGCAGTGACTACTACCTTCACACTGGCGCTGTAGAGCAACTCCATCACAAAGAGCTCCCCATCTATCTCACCTATAATTGGTGTGAAGACGGCGAGGCTGACAAAGAAGCCATCACAGCCTTCGACGGCGGCGGCTTCATCTTCAAGGACAAGCCAACGGAAGTCATCGAAGCCAGCAGCCCTGCCTTGCAATGGGCAGGCCCGACCAATCAGTTCTACGCCAGCCTCATCATCCCGAACGAGACTCAGCCCGGCCGCACCTGGGCACGGCGCAGCCCCGTTACACTAGCAGACTCTCCTGACGAACCCAAAGGCACCTATCATAGTGTCTACGGCGGCATGAGTCTTCCTGAGATCATGTTAGCCGATGGAGCCAAATCCTCGCACAAGCTCAAGATCTACACCGGCCCCCGCGAACTCAAACGCATGGAGGCCCTCGGCCATGACCTCTCTGAAGTCATGCACTACGATGACATGCCCATCTTCGGCGGCCTCTTTGGCATCATTCCCCTTCTCGCCACCACGCTACTCAAGCTCATGATCTGGCTCGCTAGTGTCGTGGGCAACTGGGGCGTCGCCATCCTCATCGTCACCTGCATCATCCGTATCTGCATCTGGCCTCTCCACGCCAAGTCCACCGCCACCATGAAGCGCATGTCCAAACTGGCGCCCATGATGACAGAGCTGAAAGAGAAGCACGCGGATGACCCGCAGAAGATGCAGCAGGAAACCATGAAGC
This sequence comes from Caprella mutica, assembly GCA_947561585.1. NCBI lineage: Eukaryota > Metazoa > Arthropoda > Malacostraca > Amphipoda > Caprellidae > Caprella > Caprella mutica. The sequence continues at coordinate 24,528 of CANNZV010002124.1, forward strand.
TCTACCGGGACTACGGCATCAATCCCATCGGCGGTTGCCTTCCTGTCTTTCTACAACTCCCCATCTTCCTCAGCTTCTACAAGATGCTCCAGTCCGCTGTGGAGTTGCGGGATAAGAACTTCCTCTGGGTCAACGACCTGGCCATGCCAGACACGGTCTACCAGTTTCAGAATTTCTCTCTCCTGGGAGTCTCCACCATCAATGTGCTGCCTCTCCTCATGGCAGTCACCATGATCATCCAGATGAAGGTCGGCCCAAAAGCCGGCGACAAGATGCAGCAGAGGATCTTCATGCTCATGCCGCTGATCTTCCTCTTCATCTGCTACAACTTCGCCTCCGCCTTAGCGCTTTACTGGACAGGCCAGAACATATTTAGTATCGCTCAAACGTGGCTCATGAATCGTCGCCCGGAGCCCGAGCTCGTCAAACGTCCTGCCAAGAAGCGCATGTCCCTCCAAGACATGCAGAAAGCCAGGGCCGCTGGAAACAAGCCTGAGAAGAAAGCCAAAAAACGCAAGCCACGCACCGGCGGTTAAACGCCTATCTGAAACCTAACAAGCCATTACGCCATGAGTGAATCGACGGAAATCATCAGCAAAGCGAAGGAAGTTCTCGACACGATGTTAGGATATCTTGGCTTTGTCGTCCAAGTCGAGGTAGACAACTCTTCTCATCCCGGAGGCGGTCTTCACATCTTCACGAAAGAGTCAGAAGCACTCATCGGTGAAGACGGCAAACGGCTAGAAGACATTCAGTACCTCATCAACCGGATCATCCACCAGCACTACCCAAAAGCCAAGCGTCTCCGCATCGACATCGAGCACTACCGCTCGATCCAAGATGACGCCATGGTTCAGCGCGTCCGAGAGCACGCTGACAAAGTTCGACAGACTGGCAAAGCGATCAAACTCTGGGCAATGAACTCTTACCATCGTCGCCTCATCCACGGTGCCTTCAAAGAAGATCCATCGATCGATACGTGGAGCCCGAAAGATGATTCCAAACTAAAGCGGATCACCCTGATCCGTAGCAAGGACGCGAACTAGCTACATCGCCTTGAAACGATAACCGACGCCACGCAGCGTTTCGATCAGAGGAGGATCAAAGTCTCGATCCACCTTGTTGCGAAGACGTCGGATACAAACATCGACCAAGTTCGTCCCTGGATCGAAGTGCATGCCCCAGACGTGGGTGTAAATCTGCGTCCTGGTAAACACACGCCCCGGGGAGCGCATCAGGTACTCTAACAGAGCAAACTCACGTTGCGTCAGCGTGATCTCCTTACCCGCACGTTCGACCTCTCGGTTAAGGATATTCACCTTCAAGTCCGCCGCCGAGAGCACATTGGTTCCCTGGCCACCAGAACGCCGCACGAGCGACTGCAGGCGCACGATGAGTTCCTCGACATAGAATGGCTTCGTTAGATAATCGTCAGCCCCCACATGAAAGCCTTCCACCCGCTCATTGAGTTCGCTCCGAGCCGTGAGAAGCATGACCGGGACAGCATTTCCTTTATTACGCAATCCGCGGAGCACACTGAGGCCATCGCGACCTGGCAGCATGATATCTAGCACAATGGCATCAAAGGGCTCTTCACAGGCAAGCTCGTAGGCCGTGTTGCCATCCCTCGCCATCTCCACGACGAAGCCATGCTCTTCCAGCCCCTTCTTCACGAAGTCGGCTATCTTCACTTGGTCTTCGACAACTAGAATGCGCATGGTGATGAACTAAAGCCCGATAATCTTGGTCAGGCCATTCCAAAGCTTAGCCCAGAACTTCCCGGCCTGTCGATGATGCTCCGCTCGAGAGACTTGCTGGCAAAGAAAGATACCCTGCCCCGAGAAGAGATCGTCAAAGAGAGGATTCTGATCGCGCAGATAGGAAATGAACGTTTCGGAACGCCGGCTCCGATAGCTCAAGGAAGGCGTAAACCCTATCGTGGCTAACTGATTCGTACGACGCTCATTGCCTTCCTGAATGTTAGCTGCTGTCAAACGCTCCGCTCGCACTCCACGGTAAGCCCAGATAACAAGCTTCACCGGACCACGAAATTCGAAATAGCGAAACTGCAAGGTGATCCACGCATGCAGCGAGAAGAAACGCCAATGCGAGCGCACCCGAGGCTCTTCTTCACCACTGCTTTGAATGAGCGCCGCGAGAAAGCTAGGGCGACAAACAACCGCTCCACCTTCCGGCACTTCCACCACCGCCATCTCGATCTCAGCCTCATCCTGACTAGAAAGCGTGAGACGACGCTGCGCACCAGGCACACTATTGGTCACGCGAGTCAGCAAGAAGAGCCCTGCAGCCAGGCAGGAGAACGGATACCGCCAGCTGAAGACGAACTTCGTCTTCTTGATAAGATCCTCATCAGATGCTTGGTAGAAACGATGCTGAATCGTAGCACTCTCATCCGTTTCTAACACAATCTCTTGCGCTACCGCAGTTTTAGTTACTCTGATAGGTGCATGCGCCTGCGTCTTAAGCGCTACCGGCCGTCCGAAGGAAAGCAAAGGAGCCCAGAAATAATAGAGTGCGATCTTGGCCAAGATCGGCACAAAGATAATGGATAAACTGAGCCAGATCAGCGGCTTACCAACTTTCTCATAAGCCGCCATGAGCAAGTCTTGGGACTTGTTCACCCTCCCTTCCCAACGAGCCGCCTCAGCCTTCACGCGATCACGCTCTTCTTCAGCAGCAGTAAGCCGCGCCATGATTCCGTCTCGCTCACCACTCAACTTCAACTCATGAGAATCTGCCGTCCCCTCGATCGCTTCGCGTTGCGCTAGAACCTCGTGCGCTTTGGCAAGTAGCTCAGACTGCTTGGCGCGACTCTCGGCAATACGCTGACTCAAGACACTCTGCTCATGTTTCGTATCGACGCCTCTTAACTTATTCCAAACCTCCAAGGCACGCGCCTTGATTCCTTTCAACGTGGTTAACTGATCTTGCCACCCCTTCATTTGGTTCCGGCGAATCTCTATCTCACGCTGCAGTTGCTTGCGCTTGGCATCCACACTCTCCAACCGCTCATCGAGCTCCTGCTTCAGAGCCAAGACCTTGTCGTCCAACTGACTCGTTTCCTCACGAATGCGCTGCACGATTCGCTCTTTGTCAGCCAGCTCTTCGGGCAAACGTTCGAGATATTTCTGGCTCGCCAGGTAGAGCGCAAATCCGCCGAGCACCAACACCCAAATGATCAAAAGCATGGCCGCCTTGGAGAACAGCCATCTCAGAACATTGGTAAGAATCCCAAACATGTTGGTGGGTAACTTACTCCTCTTTAACTACCTGTCCATGGCAGCACGCAAAGCCTGGACACGGGCAAGATCCACGGGCTGCGCAAGGAGACCGTCGAGTTTCACGCTCGTTCCGACGATGAGGCCATCGGCAAATTCCAAGAGGCGCTGTGCCGTATCGACGCTCGCCCCGGAACCAACATAGATCTTCGCTTCCGGACACGCTTGCCGAACGACACGAAGATCATCCACATCCACAGACTGCCCGGTGGCCGTCCCAGAGACAATCAGCGCATCAGCGAGTCCACGCTGCAAGGCATCCTGAGCGGCGTCTTCTAACGAGCCACCACCGAGAGGCTGCGCATGCTTAACGTGCACGTCCGCCCAGATGGAAACATTAGGACAAAGTTGCTGGCGCTTTCTTACGGTCTCGAAAGCTTGGCCTTCAATCACTCCCTGATCGGTCACCATGGCGCCTGAATGTACATTAACCCGAATGAACTCGCCACCACAGGTCGCGGCCAAACCCAGACCCGATAGGGGATCATTGCGAAGGACATTGAATCCAAACGGAAGGTCAATTTGCGCCACATGACGCAAATGTGAGGCCACGGTAGCCATAGCAGCCACCGTTTCCGCTGGCACGCGTTGAGACGTGAACGGCACATCTCCAAAGTTCTCAATGACAAGAACGTCAGCGCCACCGTCCGCAAAGGCTTTCGCATCGGCAGCCGCATGGTCACAGATCGCTGCCATGGAGCCTCCCCATCGCGGTGAGCCCGGAAGAGGCAGAAGGTGGATCACTCCGATGAATTGAGGGCGCATGTTCGTTAGTCTTAAGATTGATCAAACATTTCCACACTGCCGCGCTTCAAGCAATACTCTGCTCCCACGATGAGCAGCTTTCCTTGATCAACCAGGCCCTCAAGAATCGTGGAGCCGTGCTGAAGCTGGTTCACCGAAGCTCGGATATTTGCCCGCACCGCATGTGTCATCAGATCCTCTGGGCTGAGATCGGGCTGCGTCTCGATCAAGGTCTCCACTGCTGGGCTGATCCGACTAACAATCGACTTCAAGTTAGGCGAACGGCCCGTGGTCGGACGTTCCAGTTGCTCAAGCGTCGCCTTGACCGCACCACAGTTGGAATGCCCTAAGACAATCACCAGCGGCGTGCCAAACTGCTCCACAGCGAATTCCACACTGCCAATCTGGGACGGAGCCACAATATTGCCAGCCACCCGAATGACAAAGAGATCTCCAAGCCCCTGATCGAAGATCATTTCCAAAGGCACGCGCGAGTCTGAACAACCCAAGATCACCGCAAAGGGTTCCTGGCCGTCCAAGAGTTCGTGCCGGCGGCTTTGTGTTGGCAAGGCGCTCTTGTCCTGGACATCCATGACAAAACGTTGATTGCCTTCGAGGAGGCGAGAGAGGGCTTCTTGAGAACTGATCATGATATCACTTGGCCTAACTAAACTGAAGTTTGTCACCGCAGACACGGCAGAAACGAGCATCTGAGGTGTGGACTTGGGCTCCGCAGTTATTGCAGGCACGATTGCTGTAGTCCTGCTTCTGGCGTTTCATCTGCCGATTGATTTCCGCACCGACGATCCCTGTAGGCACAGCAATGATGGCATAACCAGAAACCATGACGATCGAAGCCAGGAACTTTCCTAACGGATGCAAGGGAGCGACATCGCCATAGCCAACCGTGGTGATCGTGACAATCGCCCAGTAGGTAGATTGCGGTATGCTAGAGAAAGCGGGATTCTTTGGAAACTCCACCATGTACATTACCGTCCCCATGATGATCGCCATGGTAAGCACAGCAAAGAGGAAGACGATGATCTTCGGGCGACTGGCCTTGAGAGCCATCAGGATCAAGTTCGCGCCACCAATGTAGCGCGCCATCTTGAAGATTCGGAAGAGTCTCAGCAGCCGAAGAATACGAATGGTGACAAGGTAATGCGGATTATCCGAGACCATGAAGAAGGCCAGGTAGGTCGGGATGATAGACAGCAAGTCGACGATTCCAAAGAAAGAGCACGCATACTTTAGTGGCTGTTTTACAGAAATCAGCCTCAAGACATACTCGGCCGTAAAGAGAGCAGTGAACACGAACTCTGCCTTCATGAGCCATCCTCCGTATTGCGCTTCGAAGTCTGCCACCGTTTCTAGCATCACGGCCAAAACAGACAGCGCAATGACGACGAGTAGAATGATATCAAAGAGTCGACCACCAAAGGTATCCGCTTCAAAGATAATGTCATGAACCCGCCGACGCCAGGCTGACAGCTGTTTGGGGGAACTTGGCTCAGACGTCTCCATGTTCTTCAGCATAGTCCGCCATGGCGCGTGTCAAAGACTCAATCTGATCGAGTGTGTGCTCAGCCGTCACAGTCAGCCGCAATCTAGCCTGACCACGCGCAACGGTCGGGTAGCGGATCGCTGGCACATAGAAGCCTGCCCCCTGCAAAGCCTCCGCGCACGAAAGAGCCGCCGCCTCCGCTCCCAAGGGGTAGGGCAAGATAGCTGCCGGAGGACATGGCTGATCAAGGCTGCCCGCCAAATGCGTCATCCGAGTGCGCAAAGCCTCCCTCCGCTGATCACCTTCCGCTCCTGCTGCTAGCTCCACCGCCGCTCGCGCCGCGACAGCAATCGCTGGTGGCGGTGCCGTCGAGTAGATGAAACTACGCGCCTTATTGACTAATATATCCACCATGGCTCGCGAACCCGCCAAGTAACCTCCAGCCACCCCGAGCGCCTTGCCGAGAGTGCCAAGATGGAAATCAATACGATCCGTTAGGCCGAGCTCAGCTGCCAACCCTCGCCCACCCGGTCCTATCACACCCACCGCATGAGCCTCATCCAAGAGAAGCTGGGCTCCGAAACGATCTTTCAGATCGACGATCTCTGTGAGCGGAGACACATCACCATCCATGCTAAAAACAGACTCTGTCATGACCACCACACGATCTTTCCCTGACTGCGCTTCCGCCCATTCTAGCAAACTTTCTAACTTCGAAAGGTCATTGTGACGAAAGACACGGACTCTCGCTCCAGCAAGACGACAAGCATCGATGAGGCTAGCATGGCTTAGCTTATCAAGAAGAACGATACTATTCTTAGAAAGAAATGCAGTAGCAAATCCTGACGCCGTCGCATAGCCATTAGCGAAGGTAAGCGCCGCCTCAACTCCCTTGAAGCACGCAAGAGACTCCTCCAAAGCGAGGTGCTCCGGGTGTGTTCCCGTGATCAGACGCGAGGCTCCACTGCCTACACCGTGTAGGCCTACAGCGTCACGAAATGCCTGTTTAAGCCGTGGGTGATGCGCTAGACCGAGGTAGTCATTCGAAGAGAAGGAGAGAAACTCCCGCCCATCAGCATGCCGAATCCTTACATGCCCACCCGCGCTGTGAACAGCAGAAAGCCGACGCCGGAGTTGCTGATCTTCCAGCTCACTCAGCGTCCGCTTGTAGGCAGACTCATCGTCGGACCTCAAGAACTAGCGGCAGCTTCTTCGCTCGGCGTGTTGTTCCGCATGAACCGAAGACGGCCTTTCGGCTCAAGCTCCTGGTGCTCAATCTTTAGCTGATCAATGCGATAACTCAAAATCCGCGGCGTGGTGCCTAACAATTCAGCAGCCCGGCTCTTGATGCCACGCGCCTCATTGAGGGCCTCGATGATAAGTGTCCGTTGGAAGGCATCCGTCCGCTCTTCCAAACTACCTATCTCAAACTGAGCAGACTCCGTATGCTCAATACCTACAGAGCGATTCCACTGAATTTCCTGCGGTAGATGGCCGACCTTGATCACCTCGATCGTGGGATGAATGTAGAGGATACCTTCGATCGCATTCTCTAACTCACGCACATTTCCTGGCCAATCATAGTTCCGAAGAACCTCCATGGCACTGGCCTCGACATCTTTCACCGCGACCTGCATGCGACCACGCAAGCGATTGATAATCGCATAGGCTAACAAAGGGATATCTTCTTTCCGCTCACGCAATGATGGAATGCGCAGGACGGCGCTGGAAGCGACCTTGTTGAGACGATCATCGCGGAACTCTGGAAGCGGCCCCTCAGAAGAACCTGAGACCGAGAAAAGTAAGCGACTGGTCGTCTGCACTTGGATGGAACCGCGCTCACGAGTGAATGCCCCCTCCTCAAGCAAAGACCCAAGGCGCTGCTGCGACTTTTCAGTCAAGAGATCCAGCTCATCCACATACATGGTACCACTGCCGACGAGGTCCAATTTCCCAAGCTGGCCGAGGTCTCCACCAGTCGGAGCGTCTTCCGAATGCTGCCCGAAGAACTCGCGATCGAAAGAAGCCTCCCGACCCGGCGCATGCTGAGCCTTAATAAAAGGCAACTGAGACCGGACGCTCATGGTGTGAATCAGCCGGGCAATGGTGTCCTTCCCCGTGCCACGTTCGCCGACTAAGATCGCAGGCTCATCACTCATCGCGAGGCGGCGAGCCTCATGAAGGAAATTCCGATAAACCAACGACTCGCCTGGCATCTCGTGAAGGAAACCCGTTTCGATCGCCTCTCGGCGCGCAGCCTCTACTTGGCGCCGCTCATTGACCGTCTGAATGGCTTTGTCAGCAATGAGACGAACATCATGGACATCAAAAGGCTTCGTGATGAACTCAACGGCCCCCAGACGAATCGCCTCGGCGATGGTACTCGTCGAGCTGACCGCGCTGAGCATGATCACAGGCGTTTCTGGATAACGCTGGCGGAGTTGCCGCAGAATCTCCAGCCCGTCCACCTTGGGCAGAATGATATCGAGGAGCAGAAGTTCAATCCTATTATGCTCCAGCACCTTGAAAACCTCGTCTACCGAGGTCGCCGCAAACACATCATAACGCTGGTGAAACGTCGCTTTGAGCGACTCAATCACACCTAGCTCGTCATCAACCACTAGTATCTTCTTCATAAACAAATCTTCGGTAAGGTCATGCTCAGAGAATAAGCATGCTCATGCTGTTCCAACTCAAGTGAACCGCCTAGCCGTTCGAGGAAATTCCTTAGTCCGTCAACCGCCACATGGGCTATCGGACGTGCAGAAGGAGCTTCAGCGTCACCTTTTCTCACAATTAAGCAAATGTCACCCAAATCTGCAAGGTCCTTCCACTCCAACATCAGGTCACGAGCCATCACTGCTCGCCCCCATCCATCCACACTGGCGACGTGAGCCAAGTGCTGAGTCAGCAGGCGACGCTGCCCAGGTGACCATTTAAGGTAGAGATCACGGGTATTCTTGACACGGTCCGGCTCCAGAGGCTCTCCAACCTCGGCAAACACATCCTCCAGCAGGTGTCGAAGCGCGTATTCCGGCTCCTCCCCACCCTCGATACTCTCAGCGCTGCCCTCACCCTCCATGATCCGACGCTCCAAGGTAGTCATCAGGTGCTCCAGACACCCGATGGACTCCATGATGATCGGCACAAAAGCTTTACAGAATTCCGGTTCATGAGCGCGCTCTGGCAGGAGCTGGATGAAAGTCTTGATCGCTACCAGAGGGTCCCGAATCTTAGTGCACAAGTTCGGACGAAGACCGCCCTCAGTAAGCTCGGCCACAGGCGCTTCTGATCCCAGAAGAACATCTGAAGTGACATCCTGTAGCAGCACAAAAGCCTTTCCCAAACCAGCCTGACTTGGCCCAATCATAGCCACTGCATAGTCCCTACTACCGGATGCAGGCGTCCAGAGCGGCACATCAGGCCCTTCTCCCATGAGGATCGATTCGATCAGGCTAGCGAATGCAGGATCAAACTTATCCAACGAAACTGGCAACCGCTGGTGCACTTCGAATGCAGCCCGTCCTTCTGGATTCATCCACGTGACCGCTCTATTTCCAACGTCCAACATCAGCGCAGACACCTTCAGTTGTTCAAGAAGCCCCTGCGACACCTCAGCATCCTGAAGTCGCGCACTTTGCTCCTCGGCACGCTCCACAAACGCACCCAGACAACTCGTGATCATGTTCAGCTCTTTGAGATCTTCCGTATTTAGTTCCTTAAGGAATCCCGGCCCGACAAAGATCCAGCCGATCAGCCCCGTGGCCACCTTCATAGGAAAGATCGCCTCTGCCCGAGAATCACGCAGGACCCGCTCACAAGCAGCACGTGATGGCACTGGCAGCCGATCCATCGTAGAGCGATGCACCACAAAGCGCCCACCTCCCAAATGTAACACAAAGGGATGATCCGCTGCATAAGACTGAGGCAGCTCACAAGAAGGATCATTTAAACTAACACTCAAGCGAAACCCATCACACCCAGGGTCACTTAGATAAATGCCAGCCTCAGCCACATCGTAATGCTCCTGGATCCACTCCATGAAACGCTCTAACAGGTCCGACTTATTTCGAAAGCCCGCAAAGGCAAGAAGAAGCCCGCGAATCACCTGACCAGGCCGCGGGGTCGAGACCGCTTGCCACTCCGCCTGATCCTCCAGCGCCGCCACCTTCACACGATAGACATCGATCTGCTCGAGGTGATGTTGAGCCACACTGTAGGCACGAAGAATCGCTCGATTACTCAGCAGCGGCGACACCATCATAAAGACGAAATTATGATCAAGCGCTAGGATAGGCTCACTCATATCCTCGCCTATCACAATGACAGGACATTCCGCATGAGACTCCTGCAGCGCTTGCATCGCCTGAAAGAGATCGCCATTCAGAGCATCCAGAAAGAAGACCGTCTCATTACAACTAGCCGCCTTAGCCACCAACTCAGTAACTTGAGTCGATACGAGGACATCTGCATGACCGTAGAGAATCCCCCTCATCCGCTGAGACAAATCAGTGTCAGAGCTGTGAATGATACAAGTTGGAGAGGCCGAAGACATCAGTAAAACGAATCAAATACTAGGATCAAAGGTATTTAAAAGCTCCTTCTTTGCCCCATCTTGTCGAAGAGGAAAGGTAAGAATGATCGTCGTCCCTTCACCCACAGCACTCTCGATATCCATCAGGCCACCATGCTCAGACACCATGCTCGCCACTAGCGGCAACCCCAAGCCGGTCCCACCTTTCTTTGTTGTAAAGAATGGCATCAGAACCTGATTCATATCCACATCAGCAATGCCTTGACCATCGTCCCGAATCCTCAATTCGATAACCTTTCCGCAAGTATCCACGCTACCGTTGTGCAAGGCATTCCCATCCCCATCGAGCACCCGAGTTGCCACTGCGATCGCCCCGCCGTCCTGCACCGCGTCATTCGCATTCAGAAGTAGATTCACCAGAAGCTGTTTGATCTGCCCGCTATGTCCGTCAATTCCATCCTTGCCAGCAATCAGGTCCACAGACACATCAATCCGCTTCTTCTTAAACTCCGCGCCAAGTAATTCAACCGAACCTCGCACCTCCTCATGAATGCCCACTCGCGATAACCCTGCGGAATCTTTACGAGCATAATTCAAAAGACCTCCAATCGCAGTATCTATTCGCCCGACCTCGCTATCAACCAAGCGAGAGAACGTCTCTAAAAATTCCTGATCCGTCTTCCGCTCAGGTAAGAGTTGCACAAATGACTTGATCGCTACTAGCGGATTCTTAATCTCGTGAGCTACACTAGCAGCCACCTTACCGATGGTTGCCAAGCGATCAGAATGCCGCACGTGCTGTTCCAACAAACGCTGCTCAGAAATATCATGAATAACTAACAACACCCCAATAGGCCGCCCATCATCATTCAGCAGCATCGCACCACCCACACGCAGGGAACAGAGTTCCCCTCGCGAAAGCGTCACATCCAGCTCAACATCATGCTTTGCCTCACCTGACTCAAGAATCTCGCCAAGAAATGCTAACAAATCCTTTGGCAGCCAATCTTCAGAATCTGCACTTCCAAGGATCCGTTGAGTCTCTGGATTGGTCATCGTGACCTTGCCATCGAGGTCTGTCGCGATGACGCCACTGATCAAGCTATCCAATAAAATCTTACTATGCCGCTCACGATCGGCCACCTTGGTATAGAGAGTGGCATTCTCAAGAGCTCCAGAGAATTGATCCACCAAGAATGCGAGCGCCATCTGCTCCTCCTGCGCGTAGATTCGTCCGGACAGCCGCTCCGCTAGATAGGCAATGCCCACAAGCTGCTCTTCCCGGTAGATCCCTATCGCCAATTCCCAGCCGCCCTCAGCCAGTTCACTTAGAAGAGCAGCGCTTTCCTCGTCCTCACGCACACGCGTCAAGGCACTGGCAAGCAGCGGCTTCGCCACGCGCTGTAAACGAGCCCTAATCGCAGGCTGACCATACTCTTCTTCCATCAAGCATATAAACGAACAATCCGTTTTAGCCGCCTTACTCAGCATGCCACTGAAACGCTCCAGTAACAGCGGCGTCGTCGTGATCTTCGTTAAGACCTCGCGAGTCTTCTCCCAGTCTTTCATCGGATCGATCCGATCTTGATTGCCAAAAGCACCACTTAAAAAGACATCCAACCGCTTCTGCGCCCACCCAAAGCTAAACACCAAGAAGAGAGTCGCCGCTATGCCAGGAACAATGGAGATATCTTCCAAAGAACCCAGGCCCGTGGCTTTCATCGCAACGTAGAAGACAAGGCAGTAGCAGGCTACAATATAAAAGGCTAACAAAGCCCAAGAAATGACCGCACGCATCCACGCGCTCACAACCATGATCCTTCGCGTAGCGATGCCATAGGCAATAGCACCATCCATGAACACTACCCATAAAGGCGCTGCAGCTACTCCCTGAGAGTTATCGGCCAAGAGAGGCACCACCATTGAAGGCAAGGCACCAAACAAGATCATCAACCACGCACCAAACAGAAGGTAGTTCAGCTCGAACCGCTGGATACCACGTGCCACACGCTTCGCTCGCACCAAAAGCACCACCTCCCAAAGCGCCAAGAGCAGGAACCCTAGCGGATACAGAAATGCCGCTGATCCATTTACAGTGTTAGGAATACCCCCCACAGGAAAGGTCGCCCCCACGATATGGAGATCCGTCCACGAGAAGATTAGCAGCGCACCAATCAGACCGAGATGCCACGGGCTATGTTTCCGCAGCGACCATTCAGAACCTTGCATGGCGAGACGAACCCACCGAAACCCTAACAACACCACCACACCCACACTAGTCGAGGTATGAAACCATATTAGAAAAGACTGCTCATCTTTAGCCGAAAACGAACAAGCCAAAGCCAATAGCCAAACCGATCCCAGGATACTCAGCACGAGGAACTGCCTATTAGTGGCTCTGCGAGGATTCGCAGACCACACGACACCTCCCATGATCATATTTCCCAGGAAGCTAACCAAGGCCACTATCGTCGGTGTATTCATGATTGGAAGCGTTGCAACACGAGCGAGCAGTTTCCACCACCCACCCCATGCGCATTTAGAAGAGTTCGATTTACTTGTAGAGACCGCGCCTGCGCTGGCACATAGTCCAAATCACAATCGGGATCTGGAAACTCAAGGTTGGCAGTTGGAGAAACGACGCCCCCGCTCATCCCAAGACAAGCAGCCACCACCTGCATCGGGCCAGCCGCACTGAAAGGATTTCCCACCACCCCTTTGATCGAGGAGACCGGAATATTGTAAGCGTGCTTTCCGAGAGCTTCCTTAATAGCATCAGACTCTATCCGATCCATCACTGGATGGCTTGGCCCCCATGCACTGACATAATCAATACCCGTGACACGACAACCCGCGTTTAGAATAGCCGCCTTCATCGATTGAACAAAGCCTTCGCCTGCAGGAGCACCAGGCAGGTCTATCTGGTTCGCATAACCAACGACTTCCGCCAAGGGTTCCGCCCCACGACTGAGAGCGTGACCATGACTTTCTAACACCACCACACACGCACCTTCCGAGATCACCCCCGAATCACGCTTAAGGTCAAATGGGCGACTAGCAGCTGCGGGATCATCATTCTGTGTGGATGCCAGTCCAGCAGCCACGAGATTCGCAAACGGGACCGGAGACAAGGGAGAATCCGCACCACCCGCAATCACCATTTCAGACTCCCTTCGCCGAATGAGCGCTGCTGCCTGCCCAATCGAGTCCATGCCTGATGCGCATGCTGTGGAAATCGTCGTCACTTGCATCACATTGCCCAACACCTGCGCCATGGCCGCCGCCGTCGCTTGCGGCGCAGCAGCCGTCACCAAGGTCGGATTAGCACGACTGCCCTGCGATTTGTGAAGCTGAATGCTAGAATCGTGCACCACATCGAAGGCACCAATCCCTCCTCCCATCACCACATGGGTCCCAGTAAACCTACCTTCACCACGCGGCAGACCGGCTCTCTCCAGGGCTTCCTCAAGCGCAACCAAAGCCATTTGCGTATGCCTAGCACAGCGCTTGAATTTCAGACCAGAGTCTGTCAGCCAAGGCGAAGCAGAAACAGGATCTGCCTCACCCGCAATTTGCGAAGCGTAAGGCGACGCATCGAAGACAGAAATCTTGCGGATAGCACTCCGCCCACCTCTGACCGAAGTCCAGAAACGATCCACACCTGTTCCCGTAGGACCCACCACCCCAAACCCAGTGATAACCGGATGGACTCTTTGCGCATGAAGAAGACCAGCCACGAAGAACGTTTTAGTTAGCCTAAGCTAAACGCATCTGCTGTATAATCGCGACAACTAATCTCGAACTTAACAACATGGCGATCACACAGGATACTTGGACAGCTTGGGAACAAGCGCTTCATACAGGAGCCGTTCTACATGAGCGCGCAGACCTAACGACCTATGAGGCAAATGCTTGTGGATGGGAGCACCAGATCGCCGGCGCACTCCGACCAACGTGCACCGCTGAAGTCCAAGCAGTCGTGCGCATTGCCGCGGCATCCGGAGCCCTACTTCATCCTGTCAGCTGCGGTAAAAACTGGGGCTACAATTCTAGCCTGCCCACTGAGCAAGAAGGCACCGTTCTACTCGATCTCAGCCAAATGAATCGTGTGCGCAACGCAGACACCATTTCTGAAAGCTTGCCAGTGGCAGAGATCGAGCCCGGCGTCACTCAAGGCCAGCTTTCCACATTGCTAAGCGACCGCCAACTACCTCTCCTCTTCAACGCGACCGGAGCTGGCCCTGCAACCAGCCTCATCGGAAATAGCCTCGAACGCGGGGTCGGTTATTTCGGACTTCGCACCCATGACTTGTCTGACCTGGAAGTGGTCTTAGGCACTGGGGAAATCCTCCACACCGGAAGCGCCACCCTCTCCCCCAAAGCCAAGACACGCCTCCACTATCCACACGGGCTCGGCCCCAGCCTCGATGGCCTCTTCTTTCAATCAAATTTCGGCATCGTCACATCCGCCGCCTTCCGCCTCATTCCGCGCCGCGCATGCCACGCCACCCTCATCGCCAAACTCTCCGCCGAAGCCACCCTCGAGCAATTCATCGACGCCCTTGCTCATCTACGACGCCAAGGATTGATCGAGTCCGTACTCCACGTCGGTAGCCCCAATCGGGTCCGCGTGACGCTTAGCCCACTCGTCTACCGCAGCCTCATTACCCAAGGTAGAGAACCCTCGCCGGAGCTCCGCCATGAAGTCGAAGCGCTGGTCGAGCAGCAATTTCAAGAGACCTGGACTGCTGTCGGCGCGGTCTTTGGCACCGTGGCCCAGGTCGATGCCGCACGAGAAGGCATCGAAACTCACCTAGCAGACATTGTCACACTGACCTGGATCACAGAAGACGACCTTCAAGCGACCAAAGGCCTCGGTCGCACCATGACCCAACCGCTCGTCGATCTCTGCCACGGCCTACCCACCGCAGGCGCACTCGATAGCCCCCACTGGTCATTAGGAAATGAACCACCCGCTGATACGGCCGAGCTGGATCAAACCGACACGGGCGTCCGCTTCTGCTCTCCAGCCCTCCCCTTGGACGGCGAAGTCGTGGCGTGGGCCATCAAGACCCAACGAGAGATTCTCGATCGCTACCACCTGGAACCCTATCTCACACTGAACCTAATCGATGAGCGCAGCGCCCTTCTCATCACAAATCTCGTCTTCGACAAATCCGTCGCAGATCTGCAAAGCAACGTAAACGATGCTGTCCAAAGCGTCTTCCAAGCCTGGGCCGCAGAGGGCATCTTCCCCTATCGACTAGGCCTCCATGAAGCGGCCAACTTCTCTGTGGATCCCGTTCATGCCGCCTGCCTAGCGGGTTTGAAGGCAGCCCTCGACCCTAACAATGTCTTGAGCAAAGGGCGCTATTCGCTACCGGTTAGAAACAAATCTTGAAAATTTCACGACAATTATGTGCGTAATATTACCCAATACGTCACAAATCGGTAGACTCCCCTACTCAAATGTGGCAAATCCTTAGACATGGGAAGAAGGGAGGCTATCAACCAAAGAATGTTCAGTAACCACGTTAGGTTACTGAAACGCTCGGCGGTCGATCGATCAGCGACTGATCGCAATTCTACTGCGCGGCAACCAACTCGGGGCCCTGAAAGCGAGGATCACCAGGCCCCCAATGAATTCAGTCCTAGCGAGGACCGGCGGAGCTCATTGTGGGATAAGCGCCGTCGTCCTCGCTAGAACTCGATCGTTCTAGGTTTCTCGCGGAATCTAGAAAGAGTATCGGCAACGAACGCCGACAACCATCGGTGCACCGACGTTTCCTGCCCGAAGATCAGGAGACATGTTCTGGTAATAGACCTCTTCTGTAAGGTTCTGACCATAAACGCTCACCTGAAAGCCATCTTGTTCGTAGCCGACTGAAGCATTGAGCAAGGTGTAGCCACCTTCGCGGAAGTCGCTGTCATTGATGTCGCTGAAGAAGGTCTCCCCCTGGTGAACCAACTCCAAACGTCCGAAGAAGCCGCTTGGATGACGGTAGACCGCTGCGATAGACGCATCCAACTCAGGCACAAACGGAGCACGGTTCCCAGAAAGGTCCGCGCCAGTAAGCGGATCAGTAAAGCGATCAAACTTAGTCCGCACCACCCCGACCGAACCTTCGATCGTGAAATTATCCGTGACGCTCGCACTAAACTCTAACTCACCACCATAAGAGTCCGCGCGTTCCGCATTGAGAACCGCATAATCCGTCGCCACAAGCGAACGCTCCACTTGGTAGTCTTGAATCTTGTTATAAAAGAGTGCCACATTTGTACGCAGGGCACCGTCCAACCAGCTCTTCTTCCAACCGAGCTCCGTCGTCCAAGAGCGCTCCTCATCATACTCGGCAAGGCTAGGATCATCAACAAAGGCACTGAAGCCACCCGGCTTGTAAGTCAGCCCAGTAGACAAATAGACAAGCGATGTGTCATCGACTTCATAATCAATGCCCAAGCGTGGACTGACAAAGAAGTAATCTTCGCTGTCCTCGATGCGAGGAACAGGCCCCATCACACCAAACGCATCACGTTTGATCTCTTTCTCATAACGCTCAAGACGCAGGCCCGCGTGGAACCCCCACCGATCAAACCCCTCGTAGGACACCTGGCCAAACGCAGCGTAATTCTCTTCGTCCAGCGAATAGTCTGTCGTCGTGCGCAGCGGGAAGAACATCCCACCAGGTCCTGGAGCGAGGAAGTTACGCGTCGTGTTTCCAGAGACATCCGTTAGAGAAGCATAAGCGCCGATAGTCCACTGCAAATCCTGTTCACCCACAGAAGACCAACGGAACTCCTGTGAAACCAACTCTTGGTCCTGCAGAATCGTCGAGTCATTTCCAGGAAACGGACCGAGATCGAGATCGAAGACATAAGGGTCAATTTCCCAATCACGACGAGCAGTCACCGAGAGAAACTTGTAATTATCATTCTCGTAGGTCACGCGCAGAGACTGGCTATCGGCGCGCTGCTTAGACTCGCCATGCAAGTTTGAAGTGACCTCGTAAGGGTCGCCATCGAGCGAATTCAAGCGCGCGGAGCCGTCATCAAACTGATCTGCACTAGCAGAAAGGCGCACTTCCCAACCAGGACCTGGACGCCAATAAACCGTGCCCGCGCCACTGGTGTGCTGCTGGTCATCTGTATGCGTTCCCAAGGTACGATTGTAGAGAAAACCATTTCGCTGAGAGTGACTGGCACCAAGCTTGATATACAACTTGTCCTGAACCAGTGGCCCCATCACATACCCATCACCCTGGAAAGACTCGTAGCTCCCGTAGGCAGCCGAGAAACTTCCTTCCCACACATCTGTAGGCGACTTCGTGATGACATTCACCGCACCGCCATAAGGATTCCTACCAAAGAGCCAACCCTGTGGCCCGCGGAACACTTCCACTTTCTCCACACCATGAAACTGAGTCGTCTGCGAGAACATGTTTCCCATAGCCACGTCATCCACATACTGGACCACTGATGGGCTACCAAAGAATGGCGTGTTCGTGAGGCCACGCATGCTAGCCACATCACCAAAGGCACGCAGACCAGAATCGGTCTGTGACATATTAGGAATGACCGCAGCGAGATCGCGCTGATCTCGGCGATTCCCTGCCTCCAAGGCTTCACCACTGACCGCACTCGCACTGAGAGGCCAAGCTTGGCAATCACTCACCTCCCCATAAACCGTGTAGGGATCCAGTGTATCCCCCAGTACAACGGTATCAATTTCTTGCGCATGAAGCGACACCGTAAGGATGCCGAGGCTCAAGATTCCAAGGAGAGCAGATTTAGTCATAGTCAGCAGACGAAGACAGAGCAGACCGCCGACTTAGTCAACTCTTCAGCAAACTTTATGGTTCGGCCTACTTACGAAAGCTAATGTCCTCAGGCATAGCCAGTTGCTCATACAATTGTCGGCGATCCTCACGATCATGATGCCGAATACGCTGCGCATAGCGAGCCACCCGCTCCGCATGCGCACGCGGGACCAGAACGACCCCATCGCCATCCGCCACAATCACATCACCAGGCATGACACACACGCCACCAACCACCACAGGGCGATTAACCGACTCTAACTCCACGCGACCCGCCCGGATACCGCGACCCGCTTTCTTATAATAGACCGGCGTCTTCTGCGTCATGATCTCATCCGAATCTCGCACGCCCCCATTCGTCACCACACCACAGCAACCACGTGCTTTCCACTTGAGCACACTACTCGCACTGACCGTGCCAGAATCTGTATCTGGCGCATCATCGATCACCACGACCGAACCCGGCCGTAAGATATGCATGAAATGATCCGCCGCCCGGTTCTGGTGCCAATTCGACGCAAAGTACTCGAACTCGCTCTCCGTGCGCGTCGTTCGCGGCTCTTGCGAAGGCACAAAGCGCGCCGTCACCGCAAAGCCAATGAAGCGATGCGAGTAATTCTCAGGACTCATCCAAAGCGGCGCAATGTCAGCGCTCATGTTGCCAGCATTCGGCAATCCCACGGAATCCATGCCGTCACTCACATCCGTCGAACGCAGCCCCTCAAACAACTCAAGCACACGCTGATCCTCCGCAGCAGAGAATACATGAGTGTTTAGAAAGTGATAGCCGCTTTGCATGGAATTGACCGGCGGCACTCGCCCACCGTCCTCCGTCATATCTTGCGCTGTCATCCAAGTGGCCGTGCCCATGATAATCGAACAGGCACCCGCAATGATAATGTAATTCTTAGTCGTCATAGAGTCCAAGCAATGATTCCCGCTTCGCAAACAAGCGCTCCCTAGAAGCTCATTTGTCTACAAATTCTCGCCAAGGGTTGGAAATTAAACACTTTAACCTTGTCGCCCACCCGCTCCACGCCTATCTTATATCAAAGACAGCAAGGTGCCGTCTTTAGCAGTGACCAAGCCTTACGAGAGCTTAAAAAACATACCATACATACCTATACCAAGCCCTCGGCATGGTTGCTGTTTAACTTAACATAAACCGCAATCATAACATGACCATACTAAAGAAGTACGGTCGGGGGTTCACCCTGATCGAATTGTTAGTTGTTATCGCCATCATCGCGACGCTCGCGTCGATCTCGGTGCCAGCGATTCAATCCGCCCAACTCAACGCTCGCATGACGCGATCAAGCTCGGACGCACGCAATGTGCTCCTCTCGCTCACGTCCTACGCCGCAGACAACGGAGGTATCTACCCAGAAGCCTCCGACTCCTCGAATAGGGCCTTCCGCAAGCTGTTCCCACAGCACTGCGATCAAGAAGCCATGTTCTACCTCCGCAGTGATCGCCTTCACTGCGACGCCGAAGCCCCCGACGAAGGTGGAGAGACTCTCGCCGCAGGCGAGAACCACTGGGCTTATGTCAGTGGACTGACAGACAGCAAGAAATCGAACACACCCATCCTCATGGACGCCTTCACCGATGGTATCGGCAGCTATGACGGTGACCATGCTTGGAACCGACTCGGACAAGTCCTTGTCGGCACTCTAGACGGCTCCGTCCAAACCCGCACCATCAACACCGATGGCGTCGTTCCCGACTACTCAGGAAAGGGAAACCTCTTCGAGATCCCCGCGATCGAAGACGACGATCACGTTGAGCTCCTCAATCCCGAACGCCGTCGCAAGACAGACTAACTGTCTGACGAAGTAAGCGAGCCGAGGTCCTTCGGGGCCTCGGCTTTCTTGCTAGTTAGGCATATCAATCGTCGCCACTGCCATGGCAGCCATGCCCTCTTCGCGCCCGAGAAATCCCATCTTCTCATTCGTCGTCGCCTTGACACCTATTTGACCCACAGTGATCCCTAACGCTTCAGCGATATGCTCCTTCATCGCCGCCGTATGGGGCAAGATCTTCGGCGCTTCCGCGATCAAGGTGCTATCCACATTGTGCAAGACCGCCCCCTTCTCCAGAACCAGATCACGTGCCTTACGCAAGATCTCTAAACTACAGATTCCCGCGCAGCTCGGATCACCTGGAGGGAAGAAATGGCCAATATCAGGCTCACCCATCGCACCCAGCACCGCGTCAGCGATGGCATGGCATAAAACATCTGCATCCGAATGCCCATCCAACCCACGGTCATGCGGGATCGTCACGCCGCCCAACACAAGTGGGCGCCCCTCTGCAAACTGGTGCACGTCATAGCCTAAACCGGTCCGAATCATGTTCAGTGCCTACCGACGGGAACCCTTCCTGTCAACGATCACCCGCAAACACCAAGCTTGCGCACCCAGTGCCCCATGCGCTTCAGTCACACCATGAAGCGAATCCTTCTTTCTCTCATCACCCTAGCGACCATTCTCAACGTCCAAGCAAACGCCCAGGACAGACAATGGTATCAGGTCCTCACGTATCACCTAAAATCAGACGAAGCTGAAACCCTCTTCGACAAGACCTTTGCTGAAGCCGTCGTTCCAAGTTTAGAGAAACAAGGCATCAGCCCCATCGGCGTCTTCAAGCCGGTGAAATTCGCCAAGAAACAAGACGAGCCCAAGCGCCAGCGCTGTGTCATTTACCCACTCACTTCTCCAGAGCAATTGATCACCATGCAAGACGGTCTCAGAGCCGATGGCGACGCCATGCTTAAAGCCAGCGAGTACCTCCAAGTAGGAAAAGACGCCCCAATCTTCTCCCGAGTGGAATCCTCTCTACTCTACGCTTTCGAAAGCATGCCCAAACTAGCAGTCCCCGCAAAGACTGGCACAGAACCAAGAATCTTCGAGCTACGCACCTACGAAAGCTATAGCGAAATGAAAGGGAAACTCAAAGTCCAGATGTTCAACGAAGGCGAAAGCGATCTCTTCAAGGTCGTGGGCCTGGACGCCATCTTCTATGGCGAGGCCGTCGTAGGCAAGAACCTCCCTCAGCTCACCTACATGCTCGTTTACAATGACGAAGCCCATCACGCAGAAGTCTGGAAGAAGTTCCTCAACCACCCTACCTGGGACGAAATGAAGAAGCTAGAACAGTACAAGGATACCGTTTCCAAGATCGAGAACGACTTCATGGTCGCACTTCCTTATTCTAAGATCCAATAGCTCGCTTCAGAGCGAGGTACGGAAAGACTCGATGGTAATTGAGTTTCCGCGCCAACTCTAAGTAACGAGCAGCGCGCTCCGGATGGCGTTGCGCTAGAGCGAAGAGAAGCACCCGACGCTGATCGTTGAGCAGACCTGCACGCAAGGTCTGCTCAACGGTCGGCGCGGAGGCTCCCGCTCGGAACCAAGGCCTGAGAATCTCCGCCAAAGGCGGGGACGTTTCTTCTAACAAGTTCAACGCCTGAGAAAGCTGCACTTCAGAGAGCGCTAGACTCCCACCAGCCTTGCTGATAAGCGCATAGAGCAGGAAATGAAGAAACGGATCCTCCGCCCCACGCTCTACCGTCGCAGCAGCCTCCACGTAGTCGCCCTTGAGCAAGAGCGCATTAAAGGCGCCACTCTCATCCATCCGCTCGCCCAGCGCGACGAACCGCTCCACATCGCCCGCCCACTGTGCCCTCACACTGGCAAAGTAACGTCGCGAAGCAGCGCTCTCTTCAGAAACGAGCGCGCCATCGAGGGAAACTCCCTGCACGTATTGATCTACCGTAGCCTGAGCGTGTGAAGTTTGGCCATTGGCTTCATACAACCCTGCTAGAGTCGTCGCCACCAGCTGATTCAGAGGGTCTAGATCGAGCCGTTTGCGATATGCTTCAATCAGGGGCTCAAACTTACCCGTGGCCAGAAGTAACTCTTCGCGCTGAGATTCCACCCCTTCATTATCAGGCTGCACGCTCAGCGCTTGGTTCATTTGCAAGAGCGCAGGCTCAAACTCACCCATGAACGTCTGGCGCCTCGCCAATGGCAGCAGCGCCTCGATCGATCCCAAGTTAGCAGCACGCTCGTAATCTGCGATGGCCGCTTCAGAACCCTCTCGCGTGACACCAAGCCAATAGACAAGCGCACCGTCTTCTGGCTCCGCCTGCACCAAAGCCTCATAGCACGCCTCCATTTCCGCACGCTTCCCAAGCGCTAGAGCAAGTGTCAGATAGTAACGATGCCACTCCATTTGAACAGGCCGAGCGTCCAAGAAACCCTCCATGAAGATAAGCGTATCCTCAGTCGGCGCGACCTCGATGAGATAAGGCAGCAAGTCCGTTTGCCCAGAGTTATCCTCAAGCTGAAGACGACAGTAAGTTTCCGCCAAATCCATCTCCCCCCACTCTATCAAATCATCACAGAAACTCGTAGGCCCACCATCAACAAGCTGATGCAGCACATGGCGGTAGGTTTCGCTATGCTCAGAATGGACCTCTATAGCTTCGGGAGGATCTCGGAAATGATCCGTGATCCCAAAGAACAGGTGGTAAGGCTCGACCGTGTACAGAGCATACAAATCTTCATTCGCCTGCCCATCTACCGTCTCGGCATTCTGATACACTGACTCTGTCCACGAGAAAACCGCCAGTCGATCTGGATTGATGACCGCCGTGACCGCCTTGGTTCCTTGGCGAGCTTTCAACTCGAATTGGAATAACTCAAAATCACCATTCACCGGCGTCACAGATACCGTCCCTGAAGTCAGTGTGATCTGTTCCCGACCAAGAGGCGGCAACGTCAGCTGCTTTCCATTGATCACGACCTCATAGGCCTGATCTCTACCATTAACCACATAGACAGAATCAATCCGCTGCTTCAGCGCCTGCAAGAGAAACATCGAGATTCCCACCACCAGAAGAATCGGCACTATCAGAACGCGCATCCCTTGCAGAAAGGCACTGGGTGGAGACGGAGACTCGGATGCAGGCAAAGACTCGTAAGCCTTGACCATGCCGTGCCGCTCGGGTCGGTCATCGAGCTGTGCCACCCGAGCATACAGACGCCGTGCGTCCTCAAACTTGGCGAAGTGTCCGTAACACCATGCTAACTGATTAAGAATCTGTGGGGACTCCGCAAACTGCTTCTCCACTTGCTTAGCAACCGAAAGAAATTCTTCGAATTCGCCCCGCGCCACCAACTGCTGGAGCGCTTCACTGCAAGCGTCAGCAACTCCAGGCTTCGCCGCAAAGGCAGCCAACGCAGGAATCAGCGTTTCCTCACGCTCATGCTCCCAGGCATCCAGCCCATGCACGGCCCCCACATCACACTGCGCACATTCTTCATGAACATGCACTTTGCCTAACGGAATCAACGGAACCCCCACCGCAACCGCCATCTTGGTCGCATCGTAACTCGGGCAGAAATCTACCTCTCCGCAGTGGGTGCATTCGCCCCAACGGAGTGACCAGTGTCGCTGCATGAGGGGGACGCCCCAGCCGAACCAAGTTTTTGGCATAATGACATGAAAGGGATGATGCGCATAGGGTCAACGCTCAAGATCCTTCTTTCATGTCTTGCTCCCCGGTAGCCCGCAACGCTAACATCTCTTCGAAGCCTATTCATGATCGCCGTAAGAGCACCGACCAAGAATGCGGCGCAGCCTGGGATTTATGCAGGCTGAATTCGGATACTCTACCCAGCGATGACACGTCGCCGGCGACGACCAACACCAAGAAGCAACGCCGCACCTAACAAGAGCGCCACCTGAGGCTCCGGAATGATCGTTCCAGTGATCTCGAGATTATCGAAAGCGAAACGGTCATTGCCATCTCCCTCTTCAAGATCATCAAGCCGTAAATAGACCTGAGCGGCATTCTCAACAGCCGCGAATCCTGAAAGATCGATCGTCACCGTCTCAAAAGCGCCAGTGCCCCAATTCACATTGATACCTTCATTATCGAGCGCCTGGACAAAGTCCGTGCCATTCAAGCTGTAAGCGAAATCAAAGAACGCAGCTCCTTCCGAGCGATAGTCGAAACGCACCGCAATGTCCTCGTAACCAAGAGAGCTAAAATCGATGAGCGCCTCGGCATCTGGACCCGTCACCTTGACGTCATTCCAAGCAGCGGCCTGTCCAGGAGCATGATTGGTGCCAAGAACATCCGTGTAAGCCACCCCATCCTTGCCATTCGCGTCGAGCTCGCCATCCGCGAGCGTCAGCACAGCCGTCCCTACAGTGGGATCAACCGTGTAGGATGCAGCACCAGCCCCAAATGTCCATAAGGCCAACTGAGTGGCCGCCTGAGAAGAGGCCAAAGAGGCAGCACCAAGGGCTGCGACAAGAAAGGATCTGAGCATCATGATTAGAGATCGTAGACTTAAATTTATTAATTTCAATAATTTCCAACTGATAGAGGCATTTCCATTACCGAGCCGGGAATGAGCTAACTTGCACTTTCCCATGCATCCTTTCCCTTTCGTCGGCAAGTGATCGCTGCCTATAGTTTCTACATGGAAAGTAACCTGAGTCCCTGCGACCCCGACGACACAGTGGAAGCGCTCGCTGCCAGTGTCGAGGTCATGCTATACGGGGTTCACCGGGATCAAGGAGCCGCTCTGCCTCCGCTAGCCACCCCAGAAGCTCGGGAAAGGGCGTGGAAGCCCTTCATCGAGGAAACGCTTCGCCCTGTGCAGAAAGCGATTTATCAAGCCTACCAAGCAGCCATCGCAAACCGCCTGGAAGACATTCTAGCCATCCGTCTCGGGATCGAACTGCCCGAGTCCGCACAAGAGCTGACCCAGACGATCCTGCTCACCTCCACTGGTGCCCGTCATGAGCGACTGCTCAGTAGACTAGCGGGAGCTCCATCGCCGCTCAGCCATCCCTGCCTGGCTCTCGCAGCCAAAGCCGCCGCCTTCAACGAACCCCTCGTTTCCGCTCAGATCGCCTATTTCTTCCAAGAATGGCAAGCCGCCGGCTCCGAATTCGAGACCAGCACGCTAGCAACCTTCTTAGAAAGCCAGCCGGAAACGCTCCTCTCCATTTCACCAGCCTCCCTCTTAGACTCCCAGTCTCCGTTCCTGAAAGCCTCTGCGCCACAAGATCAGCAACATCATGGTTAGAAACATCCCCCAATCGAGCGACGGAGGCACCATCACCGCCCCAGTCGAAGCTCCCAAGACAAAGAAGGAATCCTCCCTCGATGTTCCCTGGAAGGTCATCGTCTACAATGACCCAGTGAATCTCATGAGCTTCGTCGTCTTCGTCATCCGCAAAGTCTTCGGCTATCCCGACGATCATGCCCAACGACTCATGTTAGAGGTGCATGAGAAAGGCAAGTCCATCGTCTGGACCGGAGCTCGCGAGAAAGCTGAACTCTACGTCCAGCAACTCCAAGGCTTCCAATTGCTCGCTGCCATGAAGCGGGACTCCTAGCACTACAATTATGGAAGTCTTACCCTTAGAGGATGGCGGGCTGCGTTTCTTAGAAATGCCAGCAGCCTTCTATGAACAGCTCTCCTTGCTCTCACAAACATGCGATCCCGATGGTGACCCCACCATCGTCACACGCATCTACCCTCACCCACTAGACCCGAGCGAATCCGACGAAGAACGCGAGAAAGCCGAAGAAGACTGGAGCGACTTTGTGCGCCCTGAACTCGAAGCCGCCTTCGATACCAATCTGCTCACGGTCATGAACGACCTCTCCCAAGCCACCGTCGAAGAAACAAGCGAAACGGATGAGGATGAACCGAACGACGACATTTATTACGCCTTTGAGATCCCCGCAGACCATGCCCATGCTTGGTTCCAAACCCTCAACCGCGCGCGCATCGTCCTCTCGATCAAGCATCGACTCCCACTATCAGAACACCCACTCGAAGACGACGAGAAGCTTTCACTCCAGCGTCTCCTAGCCGCGCACTTGAGCGACTCCTTCGCTGAGATTTCTGAGATCCTCGTCCATCAGATGATGGACGAACTGAGCTAACATTTCGGCAACGCGGCCTAGAAATATAGTCGACATGAGATCAGCGTAGCCCTCACTGTAGTGGCATGATTCGCCTGGTCCTCCTCTGTTTACTGCTCGCCATGGGTTCGCTCCAAGCCCAGGTGTATCTGCACAACGAGTTTATTGATGGTGATCTTGGTGAGAACCATCTCTCACCGACAACTCTTTCACTATCGCAAGGATCGAGCCTCCTTGACTACACCGTAGGGGAGTTTGATACCGATCTTCTTACGTTGCACATCCCTCTTGGACTTCAGCTCGATGCGCTCATCCTGCGCAACTACCAGTCTGCGGTTGCTGGCAACGTCTCTTTCATCGGCTTCCAATCAAATCGGACCACACTCTCAGGCTTCCCCTTTGGCGGGTTCGCAGATCCGATCAATTACTCTCTCTATGGTTCTCTGAACCTAAATGAGAATCTCTTGCCTCGCATGCTTCAGTTAGGTGGAAGCGCCGAAGGACCGTTGCAGCCAGGGAACTATGCGTTCTGGATGAATGAAACGGGCACCACTTCGGGGGCTGTCTTTGAGTTCCAAAGCTCTGAAGTCATTCCAGAGCCGAACGCCGCTTTGTTAGGCCTACTGGGCCTGTTCGTCTTGGCCACGCGAAGAGTTCGCGTTTAGGAAGTTGCCGTTTGGTTGGCGTTGCAGATCATCGTCTGTCCACATCATGCCATCCGGGCCTGCGGAGCGAATCTCGACTTGGTCAGCTGACAGGGCGTGAAAGAAGATGGCATTGCCGAAACGATCGATGATCTCGCCTTCAGCACTGAATACGCCGTGCTCCTCGGGGAGTAAGGCCATGCGAAACGGATTCACTCCGCGTAGCGCGGCCGCGATGTCGAGATTCGAGGCGAGCGGCAGAGGGTCCTCGGATTTATTCAGGGCAAAGTAGCTCGTCAGCAAGTTGCCTAACTGATCGAGATCCTCACGCAAGCCTTGAGATTCTGCACCATAGACTTCTAAGATGCCCAATCCAATCGCCGTTTCGTCCGAGACAACATCTGGCTTCTTGATAGAGCGATCAATCTCTTCGACTAGCTCAAGTGGCTGTGTTTCCGGCGAGCTGTCTTGTCTCTGCAGCCACCAGCCGACAAGAACAAGGACCGCCCCAAACGCGAAGACGAGAGTCCGCGGGGTCATGCGATGAAACCAATCGGCTTCGGATTGCTCGCCGGGTTGTAGAATTCATCAAGGTTCGGCAAGACATCTTCCATCGCACTATTCGAAACGCCAAACCAAGTTAACATTTCACCAAGATACTCATCCACGGACGTCGTGGGCAAGAGCAACCCACCACGACCAGTGTCATCAGGACCGCCTAGCGCGAGAGAAGGATAACCAGAAGGACGCAAGGTCGTGCTATGCACCTTGCCCGCATCAATGGGACCACCCATGACGAAGGCATTGCCTCCCCAGGCGTGATCCGTTCCTCGTCCGTTAGAACGCAACGTTCGAGCAAAGTCCGAGGAAGAGAAGGTGATGACATCATTGGCCAAACCGAGATTCTCCAAACCTAACTGAAACGCCGTCAGTGCGGGACTCAACAGCTCCAAGCGCGCGGCCTGCGATTCTAGCAGTTCGCTATGATGATCCCACCCCCCGAAATCGACAAAGAAGGTCTGACGTCGCAATCCCAAGGCTTCTCTGACAGCAATGGTCTTGAGAATCGAAAGGAGTTGTTGTGCTAGCCTGTCACTTGGAAACGCGTTCGAAGGCGTAGGGGCAGATTCAAAGGCTGCCGTGAACTGCTCGCTCGTTTCCACGCTATCTTTGGTCAGCCCGGCAAAGGTTCGCTCAAACCGGTTAGCGTATTCCTGATCCATGAGGCTCTTGAGCGCGCTATTCTTCGTGGTGAAGAGCGGCTCGTTCCCACTCCGGGATTCCGTGAACTGCAAGGCACCATCCGGAGTCACCACGAACTGCGTCACGCTCTCGCCCGTCTGCATTACATTGTTCCCACTCAATGAGATATTCATTGAGGTCGATCCCGTGTTGAGTGTCGAGTGCAACACTTCCGCAGCACGCCCCGCCCAACCTGTGAGCTGCTGCATCCCCTGGGGCACCGAGGTCTGCCACTGCTCCGTTTGATCTTTATGAGAGAAGAGAGCTTTAGGAATCGGCACGCTCCTACCCAAGTACTGCGATAGGCTGGTAGGCTGAATCAGCGTGCCCACGTTCGTGATGAACGATAAGCGGCGCTTACCGTCAAAGTCACCGGTACCATTGAACATGTCAGCCATGCCAGTGGCCGATCCATGCAAGGAGTAGAGATTCCCATCGCCACCCGCAGCTTGATTCAGTGTGGTGAGATCATTGGAACCCAGTGCCAAGTTACTCCGCGTGGTGACGTAATCTTGATAGGGCACAGCATCTCTCGGCACGAGCAAATTGTAAGAATCAATGCCACCACCAAGGTAAATGCAGACCAGCGATTTGCAGTCATCCCCGGAGCCAAGATCTGCCGCAGCAGCCTGATTGGCCATGCGCAGATTCAGTACGGTAGAAAGGATAGAGGACGAACCAATCGCAGCACAATTGGCCTGCTTTAGGAACCGGCGACGCGAGGTCTTCTTCGAGTGAATGTCCATGAAATGAGTTAGGCTAAAGTGATCATTTAAGAATGGCGCCGTCTGGAGAGCACAGCGTTAGGTAAGCAGCCATGACAGCTCTCTGTTGGGGCAAGTAATCCGCTGGAAGCGCATCGATCGTTGCGATCATCGTATCACGCGTGGCTACTGACATTCGTCCCGCACAGAAGAGAAGGTTCATACGATCAATGAGCGCCTCCGTAGAATCCTCTAAGGCGTTGAGTCCTGACAGATCGAGTGCGAAACGTTCATCGTCGCCATTCCCCCGCCCTCCTGGGAAGCCCTCTGAGAGAATCTCCCAGACGTAGTTAGGCAAGGCGATCGTCGTGAAGCTGTCCGTGATTTGGAAGACAGGACTCACCAAATTCTCCGACCGAACTTCGCCTGGAGCCTGATAGTCTGGCCGGTAGTAGTTGAAGACACTCGGCGCCATCGTCGGCACCTGGAATCCTGCACCTTGGAAGTCATCGAGGTTCCACCAAACCAGGTCATCATAACGGCCCAGATCAAAGGCACGAGACAAGCTCGTCATTCGGATAACGGGCTCTTTCAATTTCCCAAAGCCTTCCTTCAAGAAATGCTCAGGGGCCCGTGCTTCTTCATCGAGCAGGATCGCTTTGATCACCGCGCCGAGATCGCCACGCTCGCCACTACCATTATCCACAAAGACATTCTGAACGCGCTCCACATAGCTTGGACTTGGGTTTGCCGTGACCAGAAACTGAATGAGCTGACGTGAGACAAACGGAGGCGTGTTTGGATGCTCGAAGAGTAAGGCGACGGCATCACGCACCTCTTGCTCGGCATTGGCATTGGTCTCTGCCCGCGCGGGCAAGACGATGTCGGAACGTCCTGGCGCTGTTCGCCCGACAAAGATGGGCTTCTCATCAAAGTCATGCCGATCCGCATGCAGCGCCATCGGCTGTAGGTAGTCATTCCCCTGACCGAAGCTCAAGCCTCCATACCAAACTCCGGTAAACACGCGAGCCAACTCTTTGATCGTGTCATTATCATAAGTCGGGATCGGTTCGCCAGCGCCATCGAGAATGCGTTCACCGTTAGGCTCCAGTTCCCAGAGTCCGATCGTGAAGAGCTGCATGATCTCCCTCGCATAGTTCTCATCAGGAAACTGATTAATCTCCGGACGCGCTTTCTGATTTCCCAGATGGCTCAGATAGTTCCCCATGACTGGATGCATGGAGACTTCCCATAGAATGTCTTCATAGTTTCCAAAGGCATGCCGAATGAAGATATCGTAGAACTGGCACATGGCCTGCGGACGGTCTGACAAATTGGTATCCGCCCGCGAGGCGACTAAGATTTGACTGAGGGCAAAAGCCATGCGTTGGCGAAGCTGATCGTCAGCCTGAACAGCACCTCGGAAGAACGGCGTGGTCGCATTATCGCCCGGCACGCCGAATTGACCTTTGCTGTAATTCCGGATCTCGCCAAACCCATAACGATGATCCTGATCTAAGGCCACAATGTAAGGCTCGTGGAGATACATGCCTTGATTCGCAATCTGGTCGTCGATCCAAGCCTCGTAGCCGAGCGCCACCACACGATCCATTTCCGAAAGCGAAGGCCCAAAGCTTCCCTGCATGAGGAAACGCGCGGCCTGCGATCGGGAAGGCTGCCCACCTGCTGCACCGCCTGAAGCACTCCGAACCGTTTCTAGCAAACGTACGTAGTCACCCGAGAGAGCGCTGCCACCAGCGCCCATCTCGCCTGCACCACTACTGTCAGCCCGCGTCGCATCCGTCCCGATGATCATTTCCGCATCGTCCGTCACGTCATCACCATCCGTGTCCACGCTGCTTACTTCGATCTGATACATCTTCCTCACATCCATGCCATCTCCTAAGAGCATCTCATCCAGACTGCGTTCGCCAGCGCCTGCACCCTTGGTGACCAAGGCTGGCCCCCAGCCATCCAGATTATCCGAGGCGAACAGAGAGTAGCGCTTTCCTGGCACGGAATCCCATTGCACCGCGACGTCATCGCCTAACAAGTCCATCGTAACCTCAAGGTCCGACTCCGCATCGAAAGGATCCGTTCCAGCAAGATCTTCCATCGCGTTTGATTGCCCATCACCATCTTCGTCGCCATCAGGGTCCAGCGATTGCCCGCGCCCTAATGACTTCTCCCAAAGATCCGTTAGGCCATTACCATCAAGGTCATCACGATCGGCCGGTGGAGCGAAGCTGAAGTAGGGAGGAGTCGATGTTCCTAAAATCGGAGAATAGCCGCGCACCACTTCCGCTCCATCTTTGGTATCATCATCATCCGTGTCATCATTGGTTGGATCAGTCTGCCAAAGGGCCTCTTCGACATTAGTGAGCTCATCCATGTCTGGATCCAAATTCGCGTCCGAGGGATCGTTCGGGTTCAGCCCATACAGGGTCTCAAAAGCATCCGACATCCCATCGTTGTCGGAATCGATCGGGGCCTGGCTCGCTCCCATGGTGACTTCAATGCCAGGGGCTGCCCAGAGCGAACCCTCTCCTTCATTATAACGTGAACGCCAGGCCGCCGTTCCATCCCGCAAGGACGCCGCCGTACGACCAGCCTCACGTGTCTCAACAATCACATCGCCCGTCCTCTCATTGATCAATCGGAGAAGCACCATGCCGCCCGCAGGCGAATCCTCGCCAGTGCAAACGCGTGCCTCAAACGTAAGCGGGTCGGATTCATCCATCCGGCCAAGGCCCGAGAAACCTAACGGATCATCCCAAGCTTGATTCTCGCGCCAATCATTCCACCAGATCCTCCCACCTCCTGGGCGCTCGAAGACACCGGGACTATCTGCCTGCATGAGGAATCCTACGCCATTCGTCGCATGATAGCGGAATGTGAAACTGATCTCTCGCGCCCATGTCTCCGAAGTGTTCTGGACTCGCGCACCAAAGAGACGTTGCTCACGCCACTCATTCTGGATCGGCACGGTAGAGGTGCGATCCCAAAGCACGCGCAATTTCTCCATCCGCCAGATCCAGGTAGCATCATAAGCAGAATACCAGGGCAATGGCACCCTATCAGGAACGCTAGCCGCATCGCTCGGATCCTTATCCCAGAGAAGCTCGTGCAAGTCTCCATGACCATCGCCGTCGGTATCAAACACCGTTGGATTCGTGACGTGGTCCAACGCGGTCACCTCGCGGCCATCGCCCAGGCCATCACGATCCGTGTCTGCTCTTGAAGGATCGGTTCCTGCATCTGTCAGACTGACATAGATACCCGTGCCGGTCTCGAATTGATCTAAGAGACCATCCAGATCCGTGTCCGAGGCATTGGGAGAGGTCGCTTTCGCTTGCTCCTGCAGATTCGTCAACCCATCGCCATCAGGATTGCCACCCGCCGTAGCGGAGAGGTTTCCAAAGTAGGCCTGTTCCCAAACGTCTAACAAGCCGTCAGCGTCACTGTCCTGCTGATCAGCCGGGGTGACGACTTCGATATCATCGATGAAGACATCTTCTCGCGCGCCACCCGTCCGCGCCGCAAAGATCATGCGCGCATCCTCACAAGGCACAAAGCCCGGCGTGGCGAGATTGCTAAAGATAGACACGCCCTCAATCAAGAAGTCCAAGTTCCCCGAAGCTGCCCCATTCTTCTCCCAACGAATCACTGCGGTGCGCCAGGTGTCATCGATCGGAATGACCTGAGGATTCGAGCCTCCTGTCACGTCCGTGCCATCGACAGCCACGTTGTAGCCGATGGGATCTTCGGGAGTTCCATTGGACCAGGTATCAAACTCCACAGAGACGCCGCGATCGAAACCCTCTTCCGATCCATTGATATTGGCATCAACGGCTCCATAACTGAACGAGAAGCCATCGCCAGGATTGGTCGCGGCTAACTTAAAACGAAAGCTGGCTTGGAAACTTTGCGTCGCCGCACGCCCAGCCGAAGGCAGCGCGTAGTTGGCACGAGCATAGCCCACAGCAGCCGAACTCAAACGCAGCGTCTCACCTTCGATCATCGCGGCCTCCTGTTGGCGATTCACAATCACCGATCCATCCGACAGTTCCAAGGTACCGTCAGCAACGCCCGTGAAGTCTTGTTCGTAAGACGTCACCTCCACAAGCGGCCCCGCATAGATTCCTGGATAATCGTTACCTGCTAGAGGGTCCGTTCCCACGAGCTGTTCATAATCGTCATCGAAATCATCGCCATCGGTATCGATCCCCACATTGGCCACTCGAGGATCACTTGAAGCAAGAATCTCCACATCGTCGTTAAGATTATCGCCATCCGTATCTGAATTAGTCGGGTCGGTCTTAGCCACCAGCTCTGCGCTATCAGTCAGATTATCACCGTCCAAATCGCCAGAACCATTGCGCGATAGGTTCCCAAAGAAGAACTGCTCCTTAAAATCATCCATCCCATCCAAGTCCGTGTCCTCTGTAGCCACTTCATGCACATCGAAAGCCTGCAACAACTGCACACTGCCTGTCGTCACATCGGTGATAGGCCCATAGCCGCGACCACCGAAGAGGCTCACACCCGAGCTGCCTTCGCCATTCCAGTAAACAAAGCGCAACTGATGTGCGCCCTCTGACAGTGTCACCGTCGTGAAGGTATCGTCGCGACCTCGCGCCTGATTGTAAATCGCCACGAGTTGGTCATCGATCCATAGCGCACCACCATCGCCACTGTTGAAGCCCAACGTTACTTCACCTGCCGCTTTCGCATAAATGGCACCCGTCACTTCCATTGCATAATGTTGCTCCCGCCGATACTCGCCGAAGAGCGGAAATGGCTGGACCGAACCACCGAAGATCCAGGAGTTGTCGAAGAGATCTCCTTTGAAGTTAATCTCCGCTTCGTCCGTTTGTGTTTCGTCCGTGACGGATGGATGCCGAGGACGCAACACTTCTAACACACCCACTCGATACGGTTCCGAGTTCAAGTGCCAGAGTCCATCGGCGCTCCGCACCATGCGCACTCGCCAATTTCCCGCACTGTAGAACGGAGAAGGATTCACCGTCGGATCCGTTCCCAAACGAAACTCATCCAGATTCGTAGCCCCATCGAGATCCTTGTCCAAAGCCGCGTCATTCACCGCTGGA
Organism: Caprella mutica; assembly: GCA_947561585.1. Classification (NCBI taxonomy): domain Eukaryota; kingdom Metazoa; phylum Arthropoda; class Malacostraca; order Amphipoda; family Caprellidae; genus Caprella; species Caprella mutica. The sequence continues at coordinate 58,084 of CANNZV010002124.1, forward strand.
TTCAAGCCGAACTGATTCTCCCATTCGTCTGTCATACCATCACCATCTGTATCAATGGTAGGCCGAATATCTAGAGGCGTGCTCCCACTAGCAAGCGCCGCAATGTCCGTAACCGAAAGCGCGTCTGCAAAGATGGCAAACTCATCAATCTGGCCACGCATGCTCCCCCACCCAGAAGGCGTCGCCCCCACTGTCAGCGTTTCCATGTCCATGGCCAGCTCTGCCGGATTCACCCCAGAGTCTATCATCACACCATTCATCCAAATAAACTTGCGAGGCCCTTCTTTCACAAAGACAAAGTGATGCCATCCAGCTGTCACATCCGTCCCCTCGGGAATAGCCTCACTGATACGCGTCTGATCGCCGTATCCCTCGCCGGTGTCCCAGAATACGATATTGTTTGAATACGGAACATGAGCTTGGGCCGCACGATCAATCGTGGGCGACTGAATCCAGAAGGCGCTCGATGAGGTCACCTCATCCAGTTGCTGCCAGAAAGACACGGATAGAGTATCGCGCGCGGCAGCCCCACTTAACCAAGCAGTTTCCAGAGAACGCATCCGTTGGTTCGCCTGGGAGGCCCCCAGATCAAGCGATCGATCACCCGCCGCAACGCTGTGTCCGCCAGCATCCGCAGAGAAAGCCGCCCCACTAGCAAACACGCCCACACGTCCAGCCACTTCATCCAAAGACCTCGTGGGATCACTCGCGTCATCGAAGTCCCAGTAGGCAAGCAAACCTTGACCATTCACCGGCACGCTCGCAGAAGACGTCGGCAGACTTCCCACGGCCACTTCCTTGTCGTCACGGTAACCATCGGAATCCGTATCTCTGACCAAAGGATTGGTTCCCGTCTGCGTCGCACCGACAAAGACGCCGCTGTTATCTTCCTCGGCATCGCTGAGCCCATCACCGTCCGTATCTGCTGAGCTCGGACTCGTCCCGCGATCGCTCGCACTGACATAAATCCAGGTGCCCGTCTCCACACCATCTTTCAACGTATCATCATCGCTGTCGTCATTGCTGGGATCCGTGCCCCAACGTTGTTCGCCGAGATGATTCAGGCCATCCCCGTCTGGATCACCTGTGCCCGTTTCGTCCAAGTCACTGAACCAAGCCATTTCCCAAAGATCCGCCAAACCATCCGAATCCGAATCTTCCGCCTCGAGAACTTCAAGATACAGACTTGCGCTATCACACCCCTCATTGAACTCACCATCCGTCCCAAGTGAAGAATGAACAAGATCGACAATATCATTTGCTTGCAGGCTCAGAGAAATCGTCCCCCATGCCCCCTTGTCATCATCGAAAGCAATCACAACCTTGCCTCGCTCTATCCCATTCACAGCCACAATCGCCGTGACACCATTGCCACAGCTAGTATGCGTCTTGCGTACATGATAGGCCAAGGTCACCACACGCTCCGAAGAAAAGGTGGCTACCCATCGCTTCACAGGCCATTGCACTTCGCCATCAAGCTCCGTTCCTGCCTCAATCCCCTCAGTTCCAGGATGCGACCTACTCTCATCAATCGTCGTCCAAGGCGGATCTCCGTTCGGATGCTCCCAATCAGTGCCTGTCCACCAAATCGGAGGAAAGGAGACGATAGCCACATTAGGATCGTAAACACTCGCACTAGAAAGAGCCACATCCCGGTAGCCAAAGGTCCAGCCCCGCTCTCCTTGGACACCTGTTGAAGACCAACCCGAAGCAGAATCAGCCAAGATGGCTGGCCCCTCAGCACTAACATCCACCGTTTCCGATCCTTGCTGAAACGAAAGCGCCACTTCGGTGGCCGACATAGGATGATCGTAGATCCGGAACTCATCGATGGTCCCTTCTAAGTATCCATCCGCTAGCGAGTTGGAACGCCCCAACCAATTGTTCACATCATTCATGTCCGCAGGACCATAAGGCACCAGCCGAGCATCGACTCGGATACCATCACGGTAGAGACTGAGCAGAGATCCACCGCTTGGGTACGCACTCCAAACACCCACCACATGATAGCGGGTGCTTAGAACGGTGGTTAGGCTACCTCTGACCGCAATCGTATTCGTCTCTGTTGAGGTACCACTACCAAGCGTCGCAGGATCTGGATTCCTCACACTTACTTCTTGGTTGCTGAGATTGGTGCCTCGATGAGGCGCATACATAAATGAATCGCGGGCGCCCGACGTTTGCGTGAAACCATCATCCTCGCCTGACCAATTTGATCCGAAATCCCAGACTCGAGCCCAGTTATGAATCACATCAACCGTGTACCATGCCTCAAAGGTCACCGACGCATGACTCGAAAGCAATCCGTTAGGCAAATTCACAAAACCTGGCGAGGTGGCAGCGACGCCTCCAGGAAGAGAAACGCCAGCTCCAGTGAACGACGCTCCTGTTCCTAAGATAGTTCCATCCGCACTTCCGACAGAGTCTACCACAATGCTACCCGCAGGCGCGGCGCCAGCAGCATTCTCAAAGCTCCACCGATGCACCAACTCTGCACGCGCAGATCCTAACACACACAAGATCAGTAATAGAAAGGGCACCCCTGGAATTCGGCATGTTGAAATCATGGTAATTATACAGTCATCGTTTAATACGGACGATTCTCCACCGACTTATCAACGATTACGCAAACCTACCTTCAAAAGTGACTGCCATAGCAGGGATGCGACGCAATCTCCTCAAAGAGGCCTCACTCCCAGTGAACTCGCAGCCGATACCAGCTCGCACCGTTCATAGGCAACGGTATTTCTGAAACACCCGGTTTCAGAATGTCCTCAAGATTCCAATCAATTAGGTCAATTTGACCAATACTTTCCCCCACAACAAAGGGCCCCACGGATGCCGACGCGACGGCACCAAGATCCACAGCTTGTTCCATAAGCTGATTATCCGCCGTTTCCCAATCCACTCGATCGATGGTCGCCTCAACTTTACCAAGCGCGCTCCGCCGCCTTCGGCGAGTATGACTCCGACCACCTTCCGCTCTGGAAAGACCTCGCGTAGAATGCCCATCGGGCGGTCATCCTCTTGGCGGCTACCCGCGATCGACACGACGACAGCGCCATTACAGATGTAGAAATTCATGTGCCCGACTTCTTCCAGCAACGGAAGATCGATCACCTCTAGCTTGCGACCTAGCGCATCGGTGACCTCTTTCAGACGTCGCTTGGCATCATAGCCGTCGTCAAGAGATCTTACTGGATGCCACGATGATGGCGCAGCAAAGGTTCTACCAGGCTGCAAGATTGACCCACTGCCACCAGTCATATAAAAATAGGGCCTGCCTTGCCTCTTGATTCCCAGCGAACGCCTCAGCCATCCGCATTTCCCGAGACTCGTTGGAGCCTCGTGCTCAATGCTCAGCTCGATGACGCCCAGGCACTAGCAGAACTCTGCAAACGCTATTGGCGCCCTCTCTATGCGTATTCCCGAAAACTCGGACTCAGCACCGAAGACACGGAAGACTTGACTCAAGCATTCTTCCTTCGCTTGCTTTCCAACCAAGCTCTCAAACGGGCGCGAGCGGACCGAGGGAAACTTCGTTCCTTTCTCCTCACAGGTCTTAAGAACTACCAGATCGAAGAGTGGCGAAAGAGCCAGACTCAGAAGCGCGGCGGCGGGCAAGCGCTAGTCGATATTGATTCGGTCACGGCAGAGAAATGGTTAGGCAGTAGACTAAGTGAGGAGGGCTCACCAGAGCGGGAATTTGATCGCTGCTGGGCTCGCGAACTCATGGCCGAAGCACGAGACCGCCTAGCAGAAGTGTATCAGAAAGCGGGCAATGGCCCACTCTTCGAGGCCTTGAGAGGCCAGCTCGATGTGGCGTCCGATTCTACGGACTACGCAGCCGTCGCGGCGGACTTTGGAATGTCTCTAGCCAAAGCACAGTTCGCAGCTTTCAAACTGAGGCAGCGTTTCCGGGAACAGCTTCGGCTCGCCGTCTTAGACACGGTCACGACGACCTCGGAAGCCGAAGAGGAGCTACGCTACTTGATGAACCTATTCGGAGAGTTCGCTGAATGAGCTTCCGCTTCGAGCTTACCATCGAGGAACGTCTCTTCCAAGCGGCCCTTGCCTTGGACCCCACGGAACGCCGGGCCTTCATTCACAAGAGCGCTGAAGACGACCAAGCTTTGGAAGAAGCCGTCTTGATTCTGATCCAAGGTTACGAAGAATCTGGCGGCGATGAAGTCGAGGGCACTTTGTCAGGCGAAAGCAAAGCGCGTCATGCTTGGGCCGCTTCTACTCCTGAGGAACCTGGCACCGAGATCGATCACTTCCGTCTCGTGCGCCGCCTTGGTCAGGGCGGCATGGGCACGGTGTGGGAAGCCGAGCAGTCCGAACCCGTCGCGCGTCGCGTGGCACTCAAGGTGATTAAGTTAGGGATGGACACGATCGAGGTGATCGAGCGCTTCGAGCGGGAGCGGCGCATCCTCGCGCAGATGAATCACCCCCACATCGCGCAAGTCTACGAAGCGGGCGCTACGATTCTCGGCCGCCCCTACTTTGCCATGGAACTGGTCACTGGCGAAGCGATCACGACGCATTGCAAGAAGGGGCAGCTTTCCTTAAAAGAGCGCCTCCATCTGTTCATCGATGTTTGTCAGGCCGTGGAACACGCGCACCTCCGTGGGTGCATTCACCGTGATCTCAAGCCTTCGAACATTTGTGTGAATGAAGACGGTCAGGTGAAGGTGATCGACTTTGGGATTGCCAAGGCCATGCAGGGCGATAGCGAGGCAGAGCAGACGCTTTTCACTCAGCAGTCACAAGTGTTAGGCACGCCAGCTTACATGAGCCCAGAGCAGGCGAGCGCTCGTGGGGACCTCGATACACGAACCGATGTCTATTCACTGGGTGTCCTGCTCTACGAACTCATCACAGATAGCCTACCCTTTGATCCTGATCGCCTAACCAAATCGAGCGCAGCGGATTTGGAACGCATTCTCCGCGAAGAAGCGCCTCCCACGCCGAGCACCCAACTATCCAAGCCCAGGGACATCGACGGTGCTGCCACCCCACCCTTATCCTTTGGTATCGTCCGGGAAATGGGGGGCTAACCGGATTTCAGGCTGGAAAGAGTTGAGCGCTTGAGCCTGTGTGGGGTAAAGATTACCCACTGACATTAACCACAGACTCAAGCCCTTGCAGTATACTCTTGCCCTCAAAGTTGCCAACAGCATTTCCGATCAAGGTTGCTCTCTCGATGAACTGGTTGCCAAGATCAAGGCCCTGTTCGATTCCGAAGGATTACCCGGATTCGTCGTGCTCCTCCTCCGACTCATTGATGAGTCCATCAGTGTTGGAATCCATCGCCAAGATAGCCGTTCTCAGCCTCACCTGTGCTCCTGCTGCGGTGATCCCTCTTTGGAATCCAAAGGGGGGTGAAGCCACGCAAGATACGAACGAGCATCGGCTTGTTGGCCTTTGGCTGCCGACATCTACGGTGCGTGAACTGTCGAAAGACACAGGCTCCGTTGGCTAACTTTCTCAAACTGGAACGCTATCAGAAGAAGACCGTGGAGCTTGAGCAAATCGTCAGTGAAGTCATCACGGAACAGAGCTACCGACGGATGAGTCAGCACATGAAGATCATTGGTAATCTTGAGATCCCCAAGAGCACAGCTCACGATTGGATCAAAGCCACTCCGTGCGACGCAGTAGCGCAACAGCTAGAGTTTGAGTTCGCTCAGATCCTACCGGATGGCACTGGGTATAAGAAACGTCCCGAGAACCCGGGAGGGAGCAATCGTGGAGAACTGAAGGTGATGATAGGCGTTGATGATAAGGGGAATACGCTTCCAATGGGAGTGTGGTCGGACAAGAGTTGGGCGGAGATAGGGGCCACCATTCTTGATCCTGAAGATGCTGCGAAGAAAGACCGTCCGCTGGCAGATAATTTGGTGGTCGATGGCGAACCTGGAATGGTCGAAGGGCTAGAGCATCTGGCAGATGGAGTGCAGCGCTGTCACTGGCATTTGCCCAGAGACCTCGGCTTCTCGATGTGGAAGGACGAGGCGCCGCTGAGGGAGCGCAAGATCCAATCGAAGAAGCTCAGCCAGTTGATCGCGATTGAATTGCCAAAGGGTTCGGTGGATGAAATCAGCGAGGGAGACAAAGCGGAATTGCTAGAGCGCTACGAGAAAGTGGAAAGAGAGTTGGATCAGTTTATCGAGGATTTGGATACGAAGGGATACCAAGTGGCGGCGAACTACGTGTCGAATGCCAAACGCCACCTGTTCACCTATCTCGGGACCTGGTTAGAACTCGGAATCCGCTGCCCACGAACAACGTCGTTGATTGAGCGACTCATGCGAGAGATCGGACGTCGATTGAAGAAGATCGCGTTTGGGTGGAGCGAATCAGGTGCAGCCAAGATGGCGCGAATGGTGATTGCACGAATCTTGAATCCGAGCGGTTGGCAGGAACACTGGGAAGGCCGAAAGCAGCGTTGCTGGCAACGCTATCATTGTCCTGCTTGGCGTTGATGTGGTCAGTTAGCCCCCCACATTTCGGACGATACCAAATTTTTGATTAGTGGCCATTCTTGATTACTTGTTCAAAAGAACATCATCACAGTGGCCTGAATTGCAAGCCCTTTGGGAATCTAGATGAAGCCACCTTGCCCGCGTCTCTCCTAGATCCGCACGGCACCTTGCTACTAGCAGAGATCGATGCCGCCTCCGAGATCCATGAAAGCGGCGGCATCGTCCCGCTGACCAATCGCGAATGGCTTCGTCGACTGCAGGCCTTCCAACGCGCCTACCCCGACTTCCCGGGGCATCGGCTCCGCGTTTCTGGATAAAAGCGAACTTTTTGAAGAAAGTCGCCAATTTCGATCCGCGAATCTCATAGCAGATGGTGACGGGCCATGAAGCTCTTCGCTTTCTTATGAAACGCCTACCTCTTGTCTTGCTACTTTCGGCCTTGGTGCTCCTCATCGTGAGCGTCCTGCTCGATGACCATACTCCGCCATCCTCTCGCCAATCGGCCTCGCCCCTGACAAGGAAATCCGCTTCGGAGGCCTTCCCTGCGATCCGACGCTTCGCTGATTGGGCGCAGAGTCCGTCGATAGCGAATGGGAACGTTGACCTCAATCGAGGAATGGCACTCGCAAGAGCGCGCCGCGCCGAGATGCTCGCTTTGATCCGCCAGGACCCGCAGCAGGCGCTGGACGAGTCCCTCTCTTGGGCCAAATGGACTGCCCTGCCAGACAAGATTCGAGAGCTGGTGGAAGAGCCTTTCAGTGCGACCGGCGACTACATCGTCGAGTCGGATTGCCGCCAATACGAGACACGGCTAGCCGAGCCTCGCCATCTCACCTGGTTCCATGATGAGGAAGACAAAGCATTGCGCGTCTACCCGACGGCTGCTTGGCAAGGTGTGACTAGCAAAGACGCACTCCCAGCGCAAGGCATCCGGCTCGATGGACACGCCGCGCTTCACCCAGGCATGCTGCAGGTCCTAACGCCGAAGGATGCTGCTGTGGTGAGCGATCGTTTCGCCATGAAAGAGGGTGCTCATAGGAATGGCGTCATGGCTTTGGTAGGAGGCGAACAGGTGACGTTTCCTAGTCCAGAGGCTGCCGATCAGATAGCAAGCGAACTAGCATCCACACTAACCCTTCCTGGGGCAGGCACAGCCATGGCAGCCATCTCGGTGGCGTTCTCGGCATCGGACGGTGGCGGAGAGGGCATCATTGGTGCCGCCACCCAGGCTTCGCTAGATTGGAGCAATGAACCGAAAGACGTTTTAGTCATTCGGCTAGATTTCTCTGATCAGACAGGGGCCCCCCAATCGAAAGCAGCGATCAAAACCATCCTTGCCGAATCGAGTGCGGCCCTCCTAGAGATGTCCTATGAGAACGTCTGGCTCGGCACGCAAACTGTGACTACGGAAGTGATCCGCATGCCCAAGACGGCGGCAGCCTACGATGCCCTGACGACCAAGCGGAGTGACACGTTGGCGGAAGATGCGAAAGTCGCAGCAGAAGCCGCAGGCTACGTGCGGTCCAACTACGACATCTTCGTCTACTCATTCAAACCAACCGCTAAATTCCAGGGCGCCTTCGCTTGGTTAGGCAAAGGTGAGCACTGGGAAATGGGCGTCAAGGATACGTCCGTCTATGTGCATGAATTCGGTCACAACTACGGTCTCGGTCACGCCAATTTCTGGGTCCGAAACCAAGCGGGCGGCGATTGGACCGAGCGCAACGGCATCAATACCAGCTGGGGTGCTGCCGGCAATGATGAGTATGGCGACGTGTTTGATTTGATGTCAGTAAACAATCGCACACGTCCGGGCATGGAGTGCGTCTGGCCGAACGGTCATTTCTCGATGGAAGGCAAAGTTTGCCTTGGATGGATGGAGTCATCCCGCGTGGCCAATGCCACGGAAGATGGCATCTTTCGCATTCATCGCTTCGATCACTCAGACGTCCATGATTCCGGCAACACCTTAGCACTCACCTTTCTGACAGGCGGAAGGAAACGTATCTGGGCAGGACTGCGCCGCAACTTTCCTAGCAATCACACCTTGAGCACCGGTGCTTACGTGGTCTGGGAGCATCGGCCCAATCAGCATCGACAACTGGATATGACGCCCTTCTCACAGATCGACGGGATCACGGCATCAATCGACGCCACGACGGGCAAACGCTATGACCACGCCGACTTCGATCGCGACGACTCCGCACTCGCTGTGGGGAACTCATGGACCGCTCCCGATGGCTCTGTGCGTCTCACCAACCTTGGGCTTGGAGGCTCCTCACCTAACGAATACCTCGATCTACGAGTCGAATTCCTTTCGGAGGTCTCGTCCCTTCCTGATCTCGAGTTCTACACGGACACGAGCTTCGATACCGTTGGATTCACCGGCAGCTACTTCAATGGCACTTTAGTCAGCAGCGATAGTGATGATTGGAATGCCACGCATACGCGAGCTGGCACGCGAATTGATGAGAATCCGCGCTTCTTTGACAACGACTGGAATGACCGCGCGTCCGTCGGGATCACCGGCGGCACGGATGACGACTGGAACAATTTCTCCGTACAATGGGACGGCTATATCAAAGTCACCCGACCTTATGTCACCGCCGATTTAGAAATCTTTCCGTTCGCACAATCAGTGCAAGATGGACGCATCTGGATCGACCGAAACGAGAACGAAAGTTTCGAAGCGTCAGAGGAAGTGTCTCTTCCAAGATCACTACACACGAAGCTCGATTCACTTGGAGAAGGCACCTTCAAAGTGCGAATGCAGTACGAACATGGAACGGGCCACAACCAGTTTATCATTAGACGCGAGTCGGCGAGATCGGGCGTGGGTGATTTCGAGATCTACCAGGACGCCGCTCTGACCGAGTATGGACTTGCCTCAAATTATGTGAATGATAGTTTGCGTAGCGTTAGTTCTCAAAACGACTGGACGACCTCCCAGACCATTAGCGGTACGCGTGCTGACAAGATGCCACTCTACTGGGACAACAACATGGGCAAACGCTCGGATGTCAGCGTCACAGGAGGAACGGACGGTAGGTGGCAGAATTTCTCGGTGCAGCATGACGGCTGGGTTAAAGTGTTAAGACGCACTCGCTTTGGCACCTACGCTGCGGATGGCGCTCGATTCTGGATCGATCATGATGGGAACGGCACTTTCGGATCCACAGCCCCTGAGTACAACGCGGGCACATGGAGCCAGGCTGGCCGTGCACGCTACAGCCCATTTGGCGACTGGGTGGATCCCGGTGTCTACAAGGTTAGGATCCAGCATGAAATGGGCAATGATGGCTACAGCAACCGCTTCGCCTTCATGGGACAACCGGCGGTCGCCTTCTCTGATGGCTATGGTGCTATATTCGAATCTGGAGGATCCATCACGGCCCTGGCTAGCACTTCCATCTCTGGCAGTTACACCGTGGAAGCCTGGGTGAAACCCGACACCACGGCAAACATGCCGATCTTCAGCACGCGCACTGCTAGCGCCAACTATGGCTTCACCCTTAAGATTCGAAACGGCAACGAGATCGTTGGACACCTTGGAGGGGATGTCGGCTGGATTGATACCGAGGCCAATGTGTCACAAACCTATCGCGCGGGCGAGTGGATGCACATCGCCTACTCCGTGTCTCCGTTCGACTACAAGATCTATATCAACGGATGGCTGGCCAAGACGGTGGGCTTACAGATCACAGCGCCACCAGCTGTCCTAACCGATGCTGATCACCCCATCGCGATCGGCTCAGACCCTAGGTTTCCCTCAGAGGGCTTTGCAGGACAGATCGACGAAGTCCGCATTTGGGACACGGCAAGGACAGGTGAACAGATTGCTCAAACGATGCGTCGCTCCATCCCGAATAGTACCCCAGGCCTCGCTTCTTGCTGGACACTGGATGGCACGCTTCAAGACCTCACTGGAAATAGGAATGGCTCTGCCAATGGCGCTATTGGTCTTATTAGCATGCTAACACCAGTCAATCACTGCTCAACCATGGAAGAGATTCCCGCCGGCTTGGATCAAATGGTGGATGGCGAGCTTGCGACGGCTGGTGATTCAAACTGGTACTGCATTCACGTGAAAGAGGCTGGCACCTTCGAAGCCTGGACCACCGGAGACATCGACACCATCGGCACGCTGTATAGCTCAGGGAGTGCTCTAGAGCTTGTCGAGATCGACGATGAGGTCTATCCAGCGCGCCGGAACTTCCGTCTGATCTACGATCTCACGCCGGGCGTCTATTATCTCCAAGTACGTGGCTACGAAGCAAGCACAGGCCCTTACAAGCTCCATCTCAATGCTCACAACGAGATCACGCCTCTTGAGCTAACACTCTCCGATGGCTCCCTGTCCTGGGATTCTCGGAAGGATGGCATCTTCTACGTCATGGAAACCGACGATCCTTCGCGCTGGCAGTTCATCCAGAACGCTGGTGCTCTCTTTGTGATCGGAGCCAAACAGTCAGGGAATCCCAATGTGCTCAGCACAAGACAGGCCTTCTCTCCAGACGGCAACAGCTCCCTAGGCTGGCAAATTCGCAGTGTCGACGCTAGCGCCACCATCGTGACCCCTCGCGACGCCTCTTGGAGTTTCGTTTATGTCCCTTACAAAACCAAAGGAATTGGTATCGTCCGGGAAATGGGGGGCTAACCGGATTTCAGGCTGGAAAGAGTTGAGCGCTTGAGCCTGTGTGGGGTAAAGATTACCCACTGACATTAACCACAGACTCAAGCCCTTGCAGTATACTCTTGCCCTCAAAGTTGCCAACAGCATTTCCGATCAAGGTTGCTCTCTCGATGAACTGGTTGCCAAGATCAAGGCCCTGTTCGATTCCGAAGGATTACCCGGATTCGTCGTGCTCCTCCTCCGACTCATTGATGAGTCCATCAGTGTTGGAATCCATCGCCAAGATAGCCGTTCTCAGCCTCACCTGTGCTCCTGCTGCGGTGATCCCTCTTTGGAATCCAAAGGGGTGAAGCCACGCAAGATACGAACGAGCATCGGCTTGTTGGCCTTTGGCTGCCGACATCTACGGTGCGTGAACTGTCGAAAGACACAGGCTCCGTTGGCTAACTTTCTCAAACTGGAACGCTATCAGAAGAAGACCGTGGAGCTTGAGCAAATCGTCAGTGAAGTCATCACGGAACAGAGCTACCGACGGATGAGTCAGCACATGAAGATCATTGGTAATCTTGAGATCCCCAAGAGCACAGCTCACGATTGGATCAAAGCCACTCCGTGCGACGCAGTAGCGCAACAGCTAGAGTTTGAGTTCGCTCAGATCCTACCGGATGGCACTGGGTATAAGAAACGTCCCGAGAACCCGGGAGGGAGCAATCGTGGAGAACTGAAGGTGATGATAGGCGTTGATGATAAGGGGAATACGCTTCCAATGGGAGTGTGGTCGGACAAGAGTTGGACGGAGATAGGGGCCACCATTCTTGATCCTGAAGATGCTGCGAAGAAAGACCGTCCGCTGGCAGATAATTTGGTGGTCGATGGCGAACCTGGAATGGTCGAAGGGCTAGAGCATCTGGCAGATGGAGTGCAGCGCTGTCACTGGCATTTGCCCAGAGACCTCGGCTTCTCGATGTGGAAGGACGAGGCGCCGCTGAGGGAGCGCAAGATCCAATCGAAGAAGCTCAGCCAGTTGATCGCGATTGAATTGCCAAAGGGTTCGGTGGATGAAATCAGCGAGGGAGACAAAGCGGAATTGCTAGAGCGCTACGAGAAAGTGGAAAGAGAGTTGGATCAGTTTATCGAGGATTTGGATACGAAGGGATACCAAGTGGCGGCGAACTACGTGTCGAATGCCAAACGCCACCTGTTCACCTATCTCGGGACCTGGTTAGAACTCGGAATCCGCTGCCCACGAACAACGTCGTTGATTGAGCGACTCATGCGAGAGATCGGACGTCGATTGAAGAAGATCGCGTTTGGGTGGAGCGAATCAGGTGCAGCCAAGATGGCGCGAATGGTGATTGCACGAATCTTGAATCCGAGCGGTTGGCAGGGACACTGGGAAGGCCGAAAGCAGATTGCTGGCAACGCTATCATTGTCCTGCTTGGCGTTGATGTGGTCAGTTAGCCCCCCACATTTCGGACGATACCAAGGAATTGCGATAGGAAGAATTGATAGCGACGGCGACACCGTGAAATCTGGCGGCGAGCCCTTCACCTGCACGTGGGATTCTTCGCAAGAACGCTATGCGATCGCCATTCCCGGCATGGGCGACCTCAACCAAGGAGCACTCTGCGTGAGCGGGATGAGCTCCGACCACTGTCACTTCGACTTTACGGTGGCCCCAGATGGCTCAGAACTCTACGTGTATCCCACCGAACTCCCCATCAGCGACAACCAGAGAATTCAATGCGCCTTCGTCTTCACTTATGTCCCCTTTGACCGAGCCGTGCTGTTTCCCGGCTCGTGAAGGTGGCAATCTAGCTCTAATGAACATAGCCACCGATGCTACGAACAACATCGGGCTGGATCGGAGAAACGCTGGACTGCGAGCGATTCACGACGCTCCGCCGCCCGTTCACTCTTTGAATGAACGCCGCTAGTTGGCGACACGCACGCGGTAGAAGCCGATTGGCGATTCTGCACGCGTGGCATCGGTGTCGCTAAAGCTTGTGAGGCCTGTGGCGGTGGCAGGTAGTGCCGTTTCGGTGATCGCGGCCCAGTTGTCTGCCGTGAGGTCTGTGGAGTATTCGACGAGGTAGGTCTTTCCACTGACACTTGTCCAGGTCATCATGGCAGCATCCGCAGTGCGAGTGGCCACGGTGAAGTGAAGGTAGTCTGTTGGGTCATTCGGGTCGGTGCCTGCGAGGGCTTCATTAGCATTGGTCACGCCGTCGCCGTCTTCATCCACTTCAGGAGAAACGATGGTGTCACCGTTAGGCAGGCCAGGGGTGGCAGCGGCTTGCTGCTCAAAGAAGTCGACTCCGAAGGCGAGTCCGGTGGAAACTTCTCCGGCGATGTCTCCGCCGAACCAGGCGTTGAGATCATTCGCATTCGTGTTGGTCACGGCCCGTGACACATTGTCAGGAACGAATGTTTGCTGCCCGAGCTGTGCCGTGACGTAAGGGAGGCCATCGAAGGTCTGTGTCACATCGTCGAACTGCACAATCGCCAGGCTATCGATCACGCCGTCGGCGCTTCCAGCTTCTACAGTCCAAGGGAGAGGGGCCTCGGCAGAGCTGTCTAGGGTGCCGTCGTCATTGACATCGAGGTCTTGGCCCGTCTCACCGGTAAAGCCTTTCACGAGGAGCATGGTAAAACCATCATTGGGCCCAATGTTATCATTGCCCAGGTCTAAAGGATCACCAACGGCAGTAACGTTGGCATTGATGGCTTCGCCATAAGGCACCTCAGGAACAAGTCCTGGATGCAGGCTCCGGTCCCAGTAGGCGAGAGTGCCAGGGCTGTAGCCATTGCCCAACAAGAGAAGGCCATTCGTTCCCGTGGCCATGCCATCGAGATTCCAGAACTCGAGGATCTCACCGCCCCTGCCACCGGAATTCTCGATCATGACCAAGGTGTGATCGTGCGTCGATTGACGACCGCCTGTGGTGCTAAGGATCTCAACGTATTCGAAGTTGTCGTCATTACCGGGAGGGTTGACGTGCACTTCATTGATGAGCAATTTGCTAGTCTGGACACTAGCAGCGGTATTGAACCAGCCCGGGGTTGCCTGGCCGACGAACGGCCCGAAGGACTGGCCATAGGTCACGCTGGTCGATTCAGGCCCCACAAGGATACCGCCATACCAGGCATCGACACTGTTCGGCTCGAGATTGGAAGGGATCCGGCTGATCGTATCTGGAGTGAAACCCACACTGCTCAAATTCGCGATGTCCGTGGTCTGGGTGAATTCTGGCCCAAAGCCAACCGCATCCATCACAGATGCCCAAGGAGTCACATCAAAAGTCCCGTCGTCATCCGTATCAATGTCTGTTCCGACTACTCCAGTTAATCCCTCAACGAGAAGGATCGCGAGGCTTTCGTTGTTCGAAGGGCCAATGTCACCAATGTCGAGCCCACTAGGGTCTTCACGGTGCGTGCGTGCTGGAATGCCGTAAGGCGAACTCTCATTGTAACTATCTCCGATGAGCATGAGACCATTCGAACCAGTGGATAATCCTTGCAATTCGAGCACATCGCGAATCTCTCCGCGCGCTGCACCATCCACATCAACGATGATCAGGCTCAGGTCTTGAAGTGGTGTGTAGGTTCGCGTTGGACTGAGGAGTTCGATGTATTCAAAGTTGCTATCAGGTACGGGAACCGGATCGAGTTGAACTTCATTGATCACGATCGGAGTCTGCGCAGGCGCTTCGGACAGGTTTGGCAAACCTGGCGTCACCTGTCCGCGGAAGTCGCCAACGAACCTGTCCGGGTTGTAGGCAATGCCTGTGGAACTATTACCGCCAATGTTGCCACCCTGCCAAGCTGCCGCAGAGTTTGGCGTGTCATCGCCAGGCTTTCGGAAGATGGAATCGGGATGGAAAGGATCGTCAATGGCTGGAGTAATGTCGGCAATTGCGTAGGTCTCGCTCACTTTGACCGTTGAATCTTCAGCACTCAACTGCGCATAGCCTACACTATCAAGCACACCGTCAGTCCCACCAGAAAGATCCCAAGGGCGGCTATCAAGCACACCATCGTCATTCGTATCCAAATCCGTGCCAGCCCCAAGCGCATCGTTTGGCTTGCCTGTGAATCCTTTCACTAACAGCATCGATATACCCGTGTTCGAGCCGATGTCCTCATCACCCATGCCAGCTGGCTCGAAGACCTGGGTGTCTTTCGAAATGATGTCTTTCCAAGGATTAGACGAACGCGTGTAATTATTCCCCAAGACGAGGAGTCCATTGGTCCCTGTCACCTGACCAGTGAGGTCCCAAGCTTCTAGCACTTCCCCGGTCACACCACCGTCACTGTTCGAATCGAGCACAAGCACCCAAAGGTTGTCTGTGGTGGTGATACCACCCGAGGTACTCACGAGTTCCACAAACTCAATGTTCGCATCAGTGCTGGGAGGATTGATGAGCACCTCATTGATCCGGATAGGATTCTCAGCTGGCGGCCCTTGGTTAGGCTGGCCAGGAGTCGCGGTGCCCGTGAAAGGACCGAAGGGGCTTTCGTAAGTGAGGGAAAGGAGTCCGGCGGTGTCGAGAAGGTCGCCACCATACCAGGCATCCACCGAGTTCTGCGTCGTGTTGGCAGAGCTTCTGCTGATATTGTCAGGAGATCCGCCAGCCGTTAGGGTGGTTTCGTAAGGGGCATCTCCAAAGGCGACGCTGTCTAGCAAGGTCGCCCATGGCCGCGAATCTAAAGTACCGTCATCGTTGGTATCGAGATCGTTTGTATTTGCCCCAGTAAATCCTTCGACCAAGAGGATGCTAACACCCCCCTTAGGCCCAATGTCACCGTCACCACCAGTGCCTCGCACAGTGGCGAAATTAGCTGTGGCTGTGCCCTCTGCAATCGTCCAAGGGACAGAAGCATCGAAACCTAGCCCTACTAGCAAGATTCCATTCGAACCCGTTTGCAGGCCATTGAGATTCAAGTGCTCTGAAATGGCGCCCACGCTACCGCCATTGGAATCAATAAAGACGACAGACACATTTCCGAGAGTCTGAGCTTCCGGAACATTGGCATCACTGACCGTGAGGATCTCTACGTACTGATGCGTTTGATCAGTTCCGCCCGGCGGATTGATATGCACTTCATTTATAAGGACACGGGCTTGGACAGGCAGGGCTGTGACAGCCAGGAGAAGGGCAAGAAGACGGATACTCATGGGATGCGAGGGGTGAGATTACGGGGCTGATCTAGTTCAGACAAGGGGAAGTCCGACCAGGTAACAATTTAGTTTCAATGCGGTTACAATGCAAATACACCACAAGCTAGCTTCTCACAGATGAGTATCTCGTGAGCCTAGTATGATAGATGAAAGAAGGGCCTGTAGGCTTTGTAGGAAGCCTACAAGTCTTTGTCGGTGACGGCTCCTTCAGAAGCAGAAGTCACCGTATGCGCGAACTTTGCCAAGACGCCGCGCTTGTAACGTGGCTCCGGTTGCGTCCAAACGGCCTTGCGTTTGGCCAACTCGTCGTCACTGACATCTAGCTGAATCGTGTGCTTCTGGCCATCGATGGTTATCGAGTCGCCTTCATGAATGAGGCCGATGGGACCACCCACAAACGCCTCCGGGCTGATGTGCCCAACCACGAAGCCGTGGCTGCCACCAGAGAAACGCCCATCCGTGATCAAGGCCACGCTGTCTCCAAGACCACGTCCCATGACAGCCGATGTCGGCCCGAGCATCTCGCGCATGCCAGGTCCGCCCTTGGGGCCTTCCATCCGGATGACGATGACATCGCCGGCCACGATGTCGCCATCGAGGATCGCTTTCATGGAGTCTTCTTCAGAATCATAAACACGCGCTTTGCCCGTGAAGGCCTCGCCTTCCTTGCCACTGATCTTGGCAACGGCACCTTCGGGCGCGAGATTGCCATACAGAACCACCAAGTGACTGTCTTTCTTGATCGGATTGTCGATCGGACGAATGATCTCTTGGCCTTCTGGATAGTCGCTCACCTTCGCAAGATTCTCTGCCATGGTCCGGCCGGTCACGGTCATGCAGTCTCCGTGAATGAGCCCTGCGTCTAACAAACGCTTCATGAGAGGTAGGGTACCACCGATCTCGACGAGCTTGGCCATGACATGCTTGCCGCTCGGTTTGAGGTCTGCTAGGACAGGTGTCTTCGCACCAATCTTGGTGAAGTCATCGATATTCAATTCGACGCCCGCTGTGTGTGCCATGGCGAGCAAGTGGAGGACGGCATTGGTCGAACCACCTAACGTGATCACCAGCGTGATCGCATTCTCAAAAGCCTTGCGGGTGAGGATATCAGACGGCTTGATGCCTAGTTTCAGCATGTTTAATACGGCTGCGCCTGCATCGAAACAATCACGTAACTTGTCATCGGACACCGCTGCCTGAGCCGAGCTGTTTGGCAAACTCATCCCGAGCGCTTCGATGGCCGAAGCCATCGTATTCGCCGTGTACATCCCGCCACAAGAGCCCGCGCCAGGGATGGCACAAGCTTCGATCGCTTGAAGTTCCGCATCGTCGATCTGCTTGTTCGCATGCTTGCCGACAGCTTCAAAGACAGAAACCACATCGACGTCTTCGTCACAATGTTTACCTGGCAGGATCGTGCCGCCATAGACGAACACCGATGGGCGATCCAAACGCGCCAAGGCCATAAGACACCCCGGCATGTTCTTATCACAACCACCAATCGCCACCACGCCGTCCAGCCCTTCGCAGGCCGCCACCGCTTCGATGGAGTCAGCGATGATTTCGCGAGACACGAGAGAGTATTTCATACCCTCGGTTCCCATAGAGATACCATCTGAAATGGTGATCGTGTTAAAGATCATCGACTTGCCACCCGCCGCGTCCGCACCTTTGGCGGATTCGATAGCGAGCCGATCGATGTGCATGTTGCAAGGCGTGACCTGGCTCCAGGTGGAAGCGATGCCGATCTGTGGCCTCTTGAAGTCATCGCGATTGAAGCCAACTGCGTGCAGCATGGCACGGCTAGCAGCGCGGTCAGCGCCATCGACAACTTGAGAGGAATGTGGACGTGGAAGAGAGTCGTTTGCCATGAAGAGATGCCCCGGATGTCTAAGGGGGCGGCAGCTTCGAACGCGGCGCTAGGCCGGTCAAGGCGGAAACGCGTGCCTCCTGCAGGATCAGAAATTCATCGGCGGAGGCGTGCCGCCACTTTCCACTGAAGGCGGATCACCTGCGGCCTCGCCCTTGCCCCTTCTGGCCACCCACCAAGCGAGCGCCCCAGCACCGATCAACAACGGAATACTAAGCATCGGACGGTAAGTGAACCACGCAATCGCGATGACGATTAGCGAAATCACCCCCGCCAAAGCAAACGCCACGATGCCAGAAGCACCACGTATCAAACTTCCGACAAAGGGAATGACATCTCCGATCACTGCCAATGGTCCGACAATGATCGAGAGCCCCATGCCCATGGCAATGAAGCCGCCCAGTCGCACGAGCCAGGTCCGGATCTTCGCCGCCGTCACTGCCTTGTCGTTCATCTCCGCAGCCGAGAGAGTGCCCATACGAATTTCGTGAACTTCGCCACCATTCGACGAAGTCCACGGAGCAAAGCCAGTCCCGCTCTGCACCGAACGTACCGTCACGGCCGTAGGAAGCACCTGCTCAAAGCGTATCCGAAGATCGCCGATCGCAGGATTGCTAGGACTCTCACCAAGATACAAACCGCCATTGTGCAGCTTAAATCGAGCCCGATCGCCATCCGACAACTTCGCAAAGTCCTCTTCCGTCAGCGTCATCCGGTCATCATTGTTGATCTTTCTCGCCAGCTCCGGATTGAGAACAAATTCGCCTAACTGAATGACCTTCGCCTGAAACTCCGCGCTCTTTACCGGCATGCTCGAAGGGTTCTCGTGGCCATTCGGCTTCTTAAAATTGTTCGAGTTGATCACGCTTTGTGACCACTTCTTCTCATAGCGATAGGTCGTCTCTGTCGTCTCGCTTCCACCTGCATGCTTATCTGTCTTGGTCGATTTCTCTTCCTCCCATTGATACATTTCCGCCCGTCTCTCCAGACGCAGCGCAGCCGTCTTCACTTGGAAATCTGGATCGGTCACCTCTTCATCAGTGGTCGCTTGATCACTCACCACCACGAGACGCCCTTCATTCTCCGCGAGGACAGCTGATGAAGCCAACTCCACCGCAGCCTCACGTGCCTCCGCCAGCCGCTTGTGATCCTTCACCGCACAACCTTCATTCATGAAGAGAATGGGAAAGGAGGCAAGGAAGAGGACCCCGCCAAAGGCGATGCCTTTGATAGAACTCCCTAAACGGCCAAACAGGCCCCGGCGTGTGACTTCAGTGAATGTATCCATGCGAACACGGACAGCCTACAACACCTTCATCAGGAGTCGATTCCCAATCCTACAGCGTCCGTAAGTAGGCCGCAATATCTGCGGCGTCTTGAGCCGTCAAACCGAGCTGAGCAGGCGTCATCATCAAACTCTCCTTCAGGTTCTTCTTCTCCTTAATCCGCGCCTTCGGCACCGTCTGCGTCACACCACCTGTGCTTTGGATCACGACAGGATCTCCATCATTAATGACCACGCCGTGGATACGAATACCGTCATTCGTCTCAATTTCGTGCCCATAGAAGCCGTGGGCAATGTCCGCACTCGGCTCCACGATCGCTCGAAGAATCGTCTCCGTCGGTTGGGTCTTGCCCCAAGCACTCAAGTCCGGGCCGAAATCGACGCCTAGCTCGCCGATACGGTGACACATCACACAACGCGCACTCTGAATCATCCCACGCTTCGCATCGCCCGTGAGCTTTAGGGTATCTGTCAGAGTTAACGTGGCTGGCAATGACTCTGGCAGAGTGATCGATGTCAACTCGATCTTGTCCGGATCATAGATCCCCTTGGATTTAAGAACACCCCCAAGGTCATGACGCTGCCACGCGTTGTCTTTCTTATTCAACAACCACCACAGCGAATTCGATCCAATGCTACCATCCGTCTTCTCAGCAATCTCTAACATCGCGTCAGCTGCTTCTTTGGTCACATTGTAAGCAATGGCCGTGAGCGCATCCTTCCGAGCTTTCTCTGAAAGCGACGTCGCCAACGCACGCGCTTTGAAACCAGCCACACTTTGTGGCGGGTGCAGACGCCACGCGATGGTCGCCACTTTGTCAGACCACTTGAGCGGATCCGCCTCCGTCACCAGTGCCTCATAGATGGCAGATTCCTTTCCCTCACACCTCATGCCCCATTTCTCCAAAGCCGCCCGATCGCTCACCTGCAAGGTCGCAGCTTGAGCAACTATCTCCTCTTGTGTGAATGACTTCTTCACCGAAGCCGCTGGCTTCTCTTTGCGAGCCAACGCACGCACATGCACTGCAGGACTCTTCAGCGCCGCTGCGATGCCCCCATCCGTGCTCAAGTCCAGCTTGGGAACCACACTCTTAAAGCCCTTCGGCGCCACCCGATAGATCGTGCCACCCAGCGTCTCATCGAGGTCATTGTGCCCACCCACACGCGCATCATACCAGTCCGCTATGTAGATTGCGCCATCCGGACCTACCGCAATGTCAGAGGGCCGGAAGAGCGTCTTCGTATCATCCGCCTTGGCACTACCATCACCACCCGTGTAGTCGGTGCCGATGACCTTGCCTTCTTTGTTCGTCGTGAGGAAATCAAACCGCTTCAGCTTCCAGCCCTCACCCACCTTCTCGGGCTTGTAACCGAAGATTGTATTCCTAGCAGGCTCACACAAGAGCAACGTTCCATTCCAAGCATCACCAAGCGCTCCAAATTCATAGTAAACAATCCCCGTCGGCGCACCCCCGCCATACACATCGCCCGCTGGAGCCACGCCCGGGTCATCCTGACGCCAACTCGCCGTGCGAATGTCTTGCCCAGGACGACGATCCGCCTGCCAAGAACGCCAGCCATCACGCGAAGCAAAGCCATAGTTCGCCCCCTCCAAGACACCAAACGTCCGGCACGCCGGTTGATCATCATTGTCCGAAGCAAAGACATCGCCTAGCAACGTCACACAATTCTCATACGAATTGCGCAAGTTGTGCGCCAAAATCTCCACGTCCGTGCCATCTGGATTCATCCGAGCAATGAAGCCGCCGATGTAGACCTTCCCATCGTCACTCTCTTGTCCACCGAATGTCTTGGGATCGCGGTCAGCAAGATTCGGATCACTCGGCCACCAACTATTATTCTGACTACCTGCGCCGATACGCCACGTCTTGCCGTCATTGTCCGTGAAATACGCCCCGCAATTGCCCACCGAGAAGTACCATTTCCCATCAGGACCGACCGTGATGCTGTGAAGCGAGTGATCGTGGTTGCGACCATTGAATCCTGTCAGAAGCACCTCTCGCGTATCACCCTTCGACGCATCAAAGACCGCGTCCCCATCATTGTCCGTGTAAACCACCAAGTCAGGCGCGGTCGATACCACCACCTTATTTCCTAACACCGCTACACCCATCGGCGAACGCAGGAACTTCTCCTGCACGAAGACCCAAGACTTGTCCGCCTCGCCATCGCCATCAGTATCTTCTAACACCATGATACGATCACCTTCTGGTCGACGATCAAAGTGCTTCCGATAATTCACGCCTTCTGCGACCCAAATCCTCCCATGCTGATCGATGTCCATGTTCGTCGGATTGAAGAACAAGGGCGACTTTGCCCACACCGTGACCTCATGATTCTCGTCCGCCAGATGAAACAAACTCGGCGGCACCGGCTTAGCCATGGCGAGCACAGGACTAAAGAGAAGCGCCACCAACCCCTGAAACGGCATACGAATTCGGCTAATCATGCAAGACCCCTACCATATCCCACGCACCAGTGGAAGCCCTAGTGCGCAGGTCCAGACGTAGATTCCCGCACGATCAGCTCGCAATCCAACACCTGATCCGCCACCTCTTCTTCGCCTTGCAAGAGCGCGAGCGTCATTTCCATCGCTTGCTCCCCCAATCGAAGACGTGGCTGGCGTACGGTCGTCAGCGCCGGCGTCATATGCTCAGTCAAATCGACATCGTCATAGCCGACGATACTCAGGTCTTCAGGAACACGCACCCTAGCCTCTCGGCATGCTTTCATCAAACCGATCGCCGTCATATCATTATAACAAAACACGCCAGTCGCATCCTCTTGCCGGAGCCTTTCCAATGCCGCTCTGCCTCGGCCAATATCGTCATCTGCTAGAGCCGGAATGATCAGCGCAGGGTCCAAGGGCACCGAAGCCTCAACATGAGCCCTTTCGTAACCTTCACGCCGCTGGCGATTCGACTTCGGACGAATCCTCGTTTCCACAAAGCCGATCCGGCGATGCCCCAAGTCTAACAAATGCTTTGCGGCCATTTCCCCGCCACGAACGTCATCCACAGCCACAGAATGGAGGTACTTGCCCTCTGTCTGATTGTTAATCAACACGATCGGCACCTTAATCCGATCAAACTCGTCACGGTGCGTCATATCTCCCCAAAGGGATGTGATAATAATCGCATCCACTCGGCGGCGATAGAAACTCTGCACGGCCTCCATTTCCTGCGCCTCATCATTCCCCCTAGCAGCAAGGAAAGTGCTATAGTTCGCTCCCTGAGCCACCTTCTCCACCCCTTCCACGACACGACCAAAGAAAGGATCATTGATCGAAGCCACGACCACTCCCACCGTCAGCGTCTTCTGCGAACGCAAGCTCAGCGCCACCGCACTCGGGACATAGCCTAACTCATCCGCAAGCTTCTTGATCCGTGCTCGCGTCGCCACATTGATCATCTCATTTCCCCGCAAAGCCCGGGACACCGTCGAATGGCACACTCCCGCAATTTCAGCGATCTCTTTGATGGTGACTGGCATAAATAATCTCACCATAGCGTCGTCAGCTCCCAATTCGACGCTCTAATTTCAATAAATTTCGTAATTTTGAAACAAATTATCTGGCACCTCTGCCACCTAAGGGCACTGTATAGCAGCCCCCGCTTTCAAACAAAGATGATCACGACCTCACGCCATTTCAGGCTCATTCTCACCCTCCTCTCCATCACCCTGATCCACAATCTGCTCGCTCAGACCGTGGTCACCAACACTGCCGATGCCGGCAGTGGGTCGCTCCGAGAAGCCATCGGGAACGCTTCACCAGGAGACACCATCACCTTTCTGCCAGCACTCTCCGCTCAGACCATCACACTCACCAGCGGACAACTGTTAGTAGACAAATCACTCACCATTGATGCCTCCGCACTACCAGGAGGCATCACCATCGATGGCAATGGAGACGGCACCCCAGGATCGTCTGGGGTCCTAGAGATCGGCCCCCACGGTGGAGCCATTTCATCGGCAAACATCCTCTTCGTCACCTCGGCGAACTACGTGGGCGAGGGAGCAGCGACGGCTCCCGACAAGCCTTACACTGATCTACTCACCACCAACGGCCATCAAGTCACTCGCTGGGCCAGCCATGACGATCCCACTCCAGAGGACGCCGTGGCTCTAAACGCCGCCGACCTCATCATCCTCAGCCGCACCGTCAACAGCAACCACTACCGGCAAGACAACGAAGCAGCCTTCTGGAATGAAACCATCACCACACCTATGCTGAATCTGTCAGGATTCACCACCCGTCGTGTCCGCCTGGGATGGACCGAGAATCAAACCATCACTGACGCCGATAGTGACATCGGCCTCTACCGTATCGAAGAACCCCATCCCATCTTTGCTGACTTCCCTTGGGAAAACGAAGATCAGGAACCCATCGACGTCCCTTACGCAAATCTGCTAGACGGCCAACGCGGAGTCTCCTTCAACATGAACCGCCCCGTAGGAGGCCGCACCATCGCCGCCGTAGCCACCGCAGGCACGGTCGCAAATGGGCCTGCCATCACAGAATACTTCCCTGGCGCCGTTCTAGCCCGCGGCACGCCACCTCTAGTCCTCGCCGGTCATCGCATGGCCCTTCTCACCGGCAGCCGAGAAGCCGAGATCGATCCCATTCTTCCCGCAGGCCAGTACGATCTCACACCAGACGGAGAAACCCTCTTTCTAAACTGCGTCCGCTACCTCTCTGACCCCGCAACCGTCACCCTCGACTCACTCACCATCACCGGAGGCAACCGCGCCCTCGCCGGTGGAGGCATTCTCAACAACGGCGCCAAGCTCACTCTCAACAACGTCACCACTACTGGCAATGATGCCAACGACGGCGGCGGCATTCAATCCGTCGGCATGCTCACCATGAATCAATGCACCGTCACAGACAATGCCACCCTACCAGACGCCAGAGCCACTCAAGGCGGCGGCATTGCCAACTACGGCCGACTCATTCTCAACGATTGTCTCATCGCCGACAACGGCAAAGCAGACACCATCGGCGGCGGTCTCAAGAACGGCATGACTGGCATCACCACAATCAATCGTTCAACCTTCAAAGCCAATTCAGCCGACCGAGGCGCTGGCATCTTCAACAACGGCGCCCTCGACCTTAACAATACCACCATCAACGGAAACGAAGCCTCCGAGTCAGGCGGCGGCATCTTCAACTTCGGAAGACTCTGGGACATCAACGGCGTCGGCCCCAAAGGCGCCGAACTCGCCGTCACACACACCTCCATCGCCGGAAACACAGCCACCAACATCGGAGGCGGCGGCATTCAGAACTCCAATAATGGCAGCATCACATTGAACAACGCCATCGTAGCAAGCAACAGCAGCACCGCAGGCCCTGACATTCGCTACGTCGTCGCAACCTCAGCCAATCCCATCAGCATCGTCACCCAAGGAGTCAGTCTCCTTTCCACTCTAAACGACTCCACCCTCACCGCAGACCCCTCGATTCTCGTCGGAGATCCAATGCTCGCCCCCCTCACCAACAATGGCGGATTCACCCCCACCATGGCCCTACTCACCGGCTCCCCTGCCATTGACACAGCCACCTCGATCCCCTTCGATAACGACCAACGCGGATTCCCACGCCCTCTTGGTGCAGGCCCTGACATTGGTGCTTACGAATCCGGCACCACCTCCGGCTACGCAACCTGGGCAGCCCTGCTACCCGAAGGATCCGACTCCAGCTTCGCTGGCGACGCTGATGCAGACGGCTTTGGCAACGGAGCCGAATACGCACTCGGCACAAACGGCAGCACCTCCATCAACACAGCCACCCGCCTCCCAAGCGCCAAACAGAACGCCCAGGGAGAAATAGAAGTCACTTTCGGCTACGCAACCTCCGCCGCAGCCGACACCGCATGGATTCTCAAACGCTCCGTTGATGAATCAACCTACGTCGAAGTCTACCGCTACGACGGCCCCTCCAGCACGGAATCCTTCACCTCAGGCATCACCGCGACTAACAACGGCACGCAAATCACCGTCACCGACGAAGCCCCAGTCCAACCGAGACTCTTCTACCAGTTCGTCGCTGAACCCTCTAGCTAAACCCAAAGACTCTCACCATAGGCCCACCCCTCACGCGTCGGCTCTTTGATCCAAGCATCCATCTGCGGCTCCCCCGTCACCTTCATCGCCTCCGCATCCCACTCGATCGTCCGCCCAGAACGCTGAGCCATCGCACCTAACATGACCACCTCAGTCAACGGTGCCGCATACTCAAATGAAGACCCAGGCGCCTCAATCTCCCCTTTGATCGCCCGATAAAACTCATCGATCGGCCCCCTACCCAACGCCTCTGTCCGCGGAATCTTCGCCAACTCAGGCTTCATCTCATCAAATCTCGCCGCAGGTGTCAGGCGAGGACTCGTTGGCCGCATCCCCTCGTGGAAAAGCGTCTCCTTCGTACCCTCCATGTACATCCCACCACCCTTAGGCAACTCCTTGCCTGCATCCCACCGCTTCGGCTTCGGCACATCCATGCCCGCCTCATACCACTTCATCGTCACCGGCGGCTTCTCACCACGAGCAGGAAAGTGATAAGTCACCAGCGAACCACCCATCGGAATAAACTCATCATCTTGAGGCGGCGTCCGCGCGATCTCAACCTTTGTCGGCAAACCCAACCCTAACACATAGAAAGGCGCATCAAATGTATGACAACCGATGTCGCCCAAAGCCCCACAACCATAAGGCCACCACCCACGCCAGGTCACCGGCGCATAGTGCTTGCTGAACTCGCGATGCTCCACAGGCCCCTGCCACAAATCCCAATCGAACCCTTCAGGCACAGGAGACTGAGGCGCAGGAAACTCAGCTGGCGGCACAAACCAAGGCGCATTCGGACGATCCGTCCAAGTAATCACCTCGCGCACATCACCCACCACCCCCGCATCCGTCCACTCCTTGATCCGACGCATCCCATCAAACGTGTGCCCCTGGTTTCCCATCTGCGTCACCACACCATAATGCTGCGCCGCCTTTCTCAAGGTTCGCAATTGCCAAATGTTATGCGCCAATGGCTTCTGAATGAAAACATGTTTCCCATGCTCCATCGCGCACATCGCCGCCGCAAAGTGCGTATGATCTGGCGTCGAAATCGATACCGCATCGATCTCCTTGTGCATCTTATCCATCATCACACGGAAATCCTTAAACTTCGGTGCCTTCTCGTGCTTCTTATAAGCCTTGCCCACACGATTAGTATCCAAGTCACACATCGCCACCATATTCTGCTTAGAAGCCTCACTCACCGCGTAGCCGCCCATTCCCCCACAACCAACCACAGCACAATTAATCTTGCTGTTAGGTGACTCACCACCCTGACCGATAGCAAAGGTAGAAAAGGCACTAGCCCCGGCAGCCAGGCCAGATTTCTTGAGAAAGGAACGGCGATTCTTCATGCCAACAAAGAACCGCCTCTTCAAAGCGGAATCAAGAAGTTGCTCAACCTCTTTACTTGCACAACTTAAACGCCTTATGAATCAGATTGTGTCGCAGCAGTCCTTAAACAAGACGAATTGGGAATCGCTACTAAAAGACGCGACACTCATTGAAGAAGACCGCTTCGGACCCAAAGTCTACGACCTCAACGACGGTCGCATACTCAAGATCTTCCGTGTAAAACGCCTCTGGTCATCAAATCTCTGGAGCCCCTTCGCCAAACGATTCGTCCAGAATACACAGCGCCTACTTCAGTTAGACATCCCCACCGTTCAGTGTCTACAGCACGGAAAGGTCCCTCACCTTGAGCGGACCTACGTTATCTACGAGAAACTCCCCGGAAAGACCCTACGTGAAGTTGACCAAATCAACCCTATCATACTAGCCAAGCTCTTCACAAAACTTCACGACCACGGCATCTACTTCCGCTCCTGCCACTTAGGCAACTTACTCTTGCTCGAGAACGGCAACCTCGGCCTCATAGACGTCTTAGATACAAAATTTCAAACAAGCCCCCTCACCAAACAACAACGCCAAAGAAACTTCCAACGCCTACGTTGTCGCACTCAAGATCATCCCGCCCTCGATGCCATCTGGGACGCATTCATGGATGCGTACAACAAAGGCTAATGGACCGCCAATCACTGACGGTGCTCTTCATTCTGCACCTCATCCTTCTCGGCTTCACAGCCATACTACCCATTCTTCTCCTTCTCCAAGGTGAAACCGCATCCGGCAGATGGGTAGGACTCGCAATCACATCGCTCGTCCTAGGCACATTAACACCATGGCTCTTCGTCTCAAAGAGGACACGCAAAGCCAGAAAAGCCCTCCTCTGCCTCACCACACTCCTCATCGTCACCTGCTTCGCAAAAGCCTATCGACTAACCCCAGCACATCCAGACCAGGCAGGCCAATTCAACGAACACTACCTCGATCAGACCCACTATCACAGAACATCCCTCGCCCGCTTAGTCCCTGAGATCGACCAGCTTAAACTCGGCGGCTACCTATTCGGCCTCATCGATCCCTTCATGGACTTCAAGCAAGCCAAACAAGTGAGGAACGTCGTCACCGAAGTCTATCAAGACATGCGCCAGGACGAAGACTTTCGTGACTCCAGCAGCGCCTTAGGCATGGCCTATCAAGACATGTTCCTCGCCAACCGGGCCCCTCTTCACTTCTACCAATACCAGCCTCAACACCCCAGCAACAACATCCTTCTCTTCCTCCATGGAAGCCTCGGAAACTTCAAAGGCTACCTCTGGTCTCTCAAGGAAACCGCAGACACCACGGGACTCACTATCATCGCACCCACCTTCGGCATGGGAAACTGGCACCTCGACAAAGACTGCTCACGCGTCGCCAGAATGATAGCACATTGCAAGCAAGACGCCACACTATCAAACAAACACATCTTCCTCGCCGGAGTATCCAACGGAGGACGAGGATGCATGCGAGCCATCCTCACCCATCGAGAAGCCCTCACCGGACTCATCCTCATCTCACCCGTAATCGAGAACCACCTAATCAACTCCGGAAGCCTCCAATCACTCCCAATACTCATCCTTCACGGCACCACAGACCGCCGCATCCCCTTCCAAGCAATCCAACAAAGCACCTCCCTCCTGAAAACCGCCGGTGCCAGCGTCACCACACGCTACTGGGAAGGAGAAGACCACTTTCTCATGTTCCATCAACGTCACGCTCTCAGCCAAGAAATCACTCCATGGATACAAGCCCAACAAACCATTGCCCAGCCCAGCAAGAAACCTTAATATCCTCACCGTGACACACAAATCTCTCCTCTGGCTCATCGCCCTCGGATTCTCGGTCAGCTGCCAATCCGGACAACCAAGACTCACCTCCGGCCTTAATAGCGTCCACGAAGCCCGCACAGTCATCGACCAGTCAACCTTAGCAATCGTACCAACCAGGCCCAAAAACCTAAACATGTTCGACCGCTACGCCGCCAAAGACGACGTCCTCTGGGCACGCGGCTGGACCGGCAAACTAGACATGACCGGAGTCGCCACAGACAACGTGCGCACCTGCACCCTCATCTCCCCGCGGCACATCCTCATGGCCCAACACTATCAACGCAACATCGGTGACACCGTCGTCTTCCATGACAAATCAGGCCGAGCCATCGTCAGGATCATCGAAGAAAAACTCGCCCTCCCTGGCGGACTAAGACCAGACATCGCCGTCGCCAGGCTCGACCAAGAAACCCCAGTCAAATTCTACCGAGTCCTCCCACCACGCGACGACTACCCCCAGCACCTCCCCGGAGCTCTAGCAATCGTCACAGACCAACAACGCAATCTCCTCATGCGAAGAATCGCGGCCATCAACGGCCGCCACCTCCGCTTCGCCAAAGCCGCCGAATTCCCCCCAGCCTGCGCAGACCCGCTCATCACAGGTGACAGCGGCAACCCTGGCTTCGTCATCATCCACGGCGAACCCATCCTCATCGAAACCCACACCTTCGGCGGCATGGGCCAAGGCCCCTTCATCTCAGACCCCGAAAACTACGCCGGCATCAACGACCTCATGACCCAACTAGGCGGCGGCTACCAACTCACCCCCATCCAAGTAGGCCCCTAGCCCTCACACAACCCTTCCTCACGATTGTCGTGGATCACTCCGTGGTCCCAACGCCTTTCCTTCCTCACGATTGTCGTGGATCACTCCGTGGTCCCAACGCCTTTCCTTCCTCACGATTGTCGTGGATCACTCCGTGGTCCCAACGCCCTCCTTCCTCACGATTGTCGTGGATCACTCCGTGGTCCCAACGCCTTCCCTTTCTCACGATTGTCGTGGATCACTCCGTGGTCCCAACGCCTTCCCTTTCTCACGATTGTCGTGGATCACTCCGTGGTCCCAACGCCTTTCCTTCCTCACGATTGTCGTGGATCACTCCGTGGTCCCAACGCCCTCCTTCCTCACGATTGTCGTGGATCACTCCGTGGTCCCAACGCCTTCCCTTTCTCACGATTGTCGTGGATCACTCCGTGGTCCCAACGCCTTTTTAAGCCCGCTCAGTAATCAGCGCAGTCTCTTTCGACCGAACCTTCTCATCCTCCCGTCGACGCCGCCGCTTCCGCCGAGCCCGACTCTCCTCCGTCAGCAACGCATACCGACCAGCCAGCGCAAAACACGCCGCAAACAACAGCGTCACAGCTTCAGAACCAAACGGAAACTCGAACCACGCAAGAAAAAGTACCAAAACACACCCCACCCCTAACCAATGAGTTAACGGATTCCCCCGCCCACTTCGCACATAGTAAACAAACCAAAGGACCGGCGTCCCCAGGAGCCCCAAAAAGCCAACAACACCAATCTCCGCCCAATACTGCACCCAATCACAGTGCGCGAACTCATAGTAAGCTGGAATCCAGGCAAAATCGCCCCCTGGAAAATTCACCCTCTCATAGAGCGCAGGGCTCTGAAAAGCAGGATAAACTTGAGAAAACGAAGCCAAACCCCAGCCGAACCAAGGCTTCATCTTTGCCATCGCCACGGTATCCTCGAACAAAATCATTCTACCAGTAGGCTCATCGGCGGTCACTTGCTCCATCTGCCGCTCAGATCTCTTCAGCATACGTTCGATCTCTGGCGCCGTTGCACTCCAACTAAACCACCCAAGAGCACCTATCGCCGCAGCCATGAACACCAAGGGCCATGGACTCTTCGTCTCCGACTTTCGGTAGCCGTTGAAAACCACAACACCTAACCACAGCATAAACAACGACCCAATCAGCACGCCAGCCCGTGATTGAATCAAGGGAAGAGTTAGAAGCACCAACGGGCAGGAAAACACAAAGAATGCCGTAGGACTCTTCGCTTTGAAAAGATCGCGACCAGCAGCCCACCCATAACTCCCCATTCCCACGCCGACAGCCGCGATCATCACTGCATAGGCCGTCCAACAATTCTTGTAGTGAAAGCTCGCAAATGGCTGCGCCCCCTCCGTCGGATACTGACCGAACAGCAACGATCGATCCTCAAAAAACCACCACAACCCCAGCAACATTAACACAACACCATTCACGAACAAAATCGACAACCAACGACGGATATCAGAGCGACCCATTGGCACCACTACTAACGCAATAGCGAAGCAAAACACCCCTACCAACGTAAACAAATACAGACCGCTCCGCCCAGCATCTGTAGTCGTGGGCAACCAAGCCAAATGCTCAACCGGAATCGAAGGATTCACCATTCCAAGAGTATCCCGCGCTACCTTCCCGTGAGGAATCGTGAACTGCCCATCAAGAGTAGGATCCTCAGGCCCATGACTCGGATTGAAGAGGCCAATCCCGATCAGAACCAACAAAATCCCCCAGGGAAGCAACCGCCAGGACCGCTTCCACCGCACGCCCTTCAATCCAGCCTCCTTGAGTGCCAATACCAAACAGATTACTCCACCAGCCCCAGCAAGATGAGGGCCCCACAAAAAACCACCCCCAAACAGCCACGTCACCACAATCAGGTAAAGTAGCGAAACGTTCTTCGCTTTAAACATGAGACAATAGAATCGACCAAATCATTGGTAAATCATACTGACATCCCATCACTGAACCTACTTCCACAAGAAGAAATTGATGCTCAGACAAAAAAAGGACCCACCAAATGGTAGGTCCTTTCAAAAACTGATAAAACAGTGATCGACAATCGTTACGGAGCCACACCAGTCATAACAACTGAGAAAGCAGGGCCACTACCATTCACCGCACCGACGTTCGTGTTCTTGAAGTAGAAGGTATACTCACCAACACTAGGAACGTCCTCTTGAACCGCCATGTAGGTGCCGATGATAGTCGCACCTACACCGCTACCGCTGATGAGCTGGTAACCCATCCCATCAAGAGTGAAACCATTGTCCTGCACATCACCAAGGGTCGCAGTCACAGCAACCGGACCAGATCCAAGATCAACCATCCCCTGAGCCTGAATCACACGACCACTACCGTTGCGGGAAACAACCCGGCGACGAGCATCCACCTGTGGAAGCTCAAACACGCGACCAGATGAAGCTAGGCTCACACCAGCAGCAGACGCAGTCTCTGCCGTGTGCACGCTGTTCGTAGGAAGCACTCCGAGGGCGCTGTTGACGGAAGCATTCGCACCATCCTTTGAAAGACTAGCAAGCAACTCTTTAGCCTGAAGCGGAGAGTAAGAAAGAGCGCGCTTAGCAAGGTAGCCATGAAACTCATCTGGAACGATGTCACCCATTGCCTTAGCAATTACCAAACGCATTCCTACACCATAGGATTTCACCATCTGGTCAAAAGTGCTCTTGATGCGCTGCTCAGGGGTCTTGAGAGCGGCAACCTTCTCACTACCAAAAATGGTAGCAGCGCTCTCTTGAATAGAAAGATACTGAGACGCCTCCTCCTTAGTAAAGCCTTCTGGCACTGACTTCTCTTGTGCCACAGCCACGCCCGCGAAGGGTAACAAGCATGCAGCGACTAGGGGTAAATAACGAGTTTGCATAGTAGATTTAGTATTCCTCATCGCAGCTTGAGCCACAAAGACTGAAATTTCAAGAAATCTTTGCCTCAATTTCCAGGTTTTGATTCGGAACGCTTTGCAGCCTCTAGCTTCGAAAGAAACGCCGTGAGTCCTTCCTCAGGGAATGACTCACGCGCCACCACCGCCTCCGCGTCACTCCAGCGCCCAAGCGCTAAATAAATCTCCCCAAGCAACAGGTTCATCTCAGGCTGAAACCAAAGCGACTCACCCGCTTCTCCTAGGAACAAAGCCAAATCAGCTCGGTTCCCACCCTGGGCAACCCGCAAACCACACCACCCCACTAACCGGGCACTCAGCGGCGCCAACCCTCCACCAATAGAGAAATGCATCATCGCGTCATCACCACGCTCTCTCACCGCAGCCCGAAGCCCCAACAAAAGATGCCCCGCCGCAGAAACCGAACCATCCGCAACACCCCCCACAATTACCGTATTCGCCAACCCTTCCTCATCGATAAGAGAAATCAAAGGACCTGCCAGCGACGGCAAACCCGCCACAGCCGCAGCTTCGATCAACCGCAAACTAGGCACATCCTGCAAAGACAGCATCAACAGCTCGAAACACCTCACCTGCGCCTTCAGGACAGCGTCTCTCTCATCCGACCCACCTCTCACCAGCGCCCCCATCACCCCAGCCTCATTCCCTCTCACCGCCTCCGCCAACGCCCGAACCAACTGAACCTCAAACACATCCGCAGTCTTCGGCAATCGCCCCAACACCCCTCCCGCCTTCACCGCCGCCATTTCCCGCTCACCCGACTCTAATAGAAGCGTAGCCAAATCCAAGTCATCTCGAACACCAGGATCCGCCAACTCTCCTCCCAACTCCACAGCAGCCTCCAAATCGCCTCGCTGCCAAAAAGCACGCATTAGTCCCCGCCGAAGCTCATCCAACCCTGTCAACAAACGGCCCCCAGTCACCTGCTCCTCGTCAGGAATCACCTCCAAACTCTCCCCCAACATCTGCCGAGCCTCTTCCAATCTCCCCTCCCGCAACTTCAGACTACCATCATAAAGCAACGCAGGCGGGTAATTCGCCTCCTCGACCAGAAACCGCAGCGTCGCATCACGAGACACCCGCTCGCCAGACTCATCAGCCACCACCATCCATTCAAAAAGCGCCTCTTCATCATCCTCACGTTCCGCCACAGACTTCTCATAGAAGATAGAAGCCGCCTCCAGATCCCCCTTCACCCTCATATGACGAGCCGCCACCAAATACTCCACACTACGATCCCCTGGAGACTGCAATCCCGCAAAAAGAATCAACACCGCCAACACACTCCCCCCCACAAACGCAAACACCCCCCACCGAAGATCCACCCAATCTCGAGTACGCCACCAATCAGACAAAAAAGCTCTCAAAGAATCACTCATCACTTCCTAACAACACCTCATAGACTCGCTCTCGAAACGCCTCATACTCCCCACGCATCTCGTTCAGCATCTCATCACTCAACCTCTCACCACTCACCACAAACGCCTGAACCTGAATCACATCATGATAAGCCCCCTCCGAAAAACCCTTTCGAAACAAAGCCAAATTACGTGCTGAAAACCGCTCCTTCCAATCCGCAGCCAACAAACTCTCCACAGGCTCTAGCACCTCTCCCGTCACCCGAAATAAATCAAACCACATCACTCCCTGCTCGCGACTCGTCGGGCGATGGCATCGCCCCTCCACCGTCTGCCACTCCTCATCACCCTTTTGAGGAAGCACCACTCGATCACCCAACTGCCAACCCGAAGCGCGATAACACACCGTCAACTCGTGCCACTTCCTAAAATAGTAATCCACCGACATCACAACACGCGTCCCGCCGCGCTCTATCGTCCAAACAATGGAATTCTCCCCCCACACACTTCGCGAACTCCGACTCTTCACCTCAAAATCCACCACCTTCCACAACGAACTCGTCGGCACAATCGTCTCCTGCCTCAATAATTCCGTAGGATCCAAAGCCGCCGTCCGAATCGCCGCCGCCTCACTCCGGCCAAATAACAAAACACCCAACTGAAGCACAACCAAAACACCCATCACCACACCGCCCGCCCAACCAAGCAATCGAGTCCAACGCCCAAACCGCCCAATAGGCCTAACCTCCCTCTCAAAATCATCCGCCTTCATAGAAACATCCCCCCAATCAGCCAACCTATTCCACCAACAGCTCCACCGGTTACCCGGAAACCGCGCCCCCGGCCCCACACGCTCCAGCAAGAAGTTCAACAAACTATCCGTGCTCAACACACCAACCGTCGCAATCGCAAAAACCACCAACCCCGTCACCTCATGCTCCCACCCCTCTGACAAATCCACCCCAAACTTCAAATGCGCAAACGCAATCAACCCTATCCTAATCACATTCATCACCCCAGCCCAGAACAACCCTCCAGCAATCAACAACAGCGCATGCACCAACGGCCGATTTCTCAAAACGACAATCACCGCCGTCGCCGCCAGCATCGTCCTCAATGAAATCACCCCACTACACGCCTCATCCACAAAAAACGTCTTCCCCGGAAACGTCAGCACATTCCCCTTGGTAAGATGCAAACACCCAAACAAATCTAACAAAGCACTACTCACCGAAGTCGCCAAACTCTGCAGCCACCCCATCATCTTCTCATCGTACCCCCAAGGCGGCCGGATCAGGAGCAGCCACAGACACCACAGCCCAAACAAATTCTCCACCTTCCGACGCCCAGCCAAAACCACACAGAACACCCCCAAACCCAGCGTCACCGCCCCCATCGCCAGGATCGGAACCTGAAAAAGAACAGCCACCGTCAGCATCCCTAACGCAGGCACCGCCATCAACCACACCAGCCACTCCCTCGCCCCCCCCTCAGCAGGAGCCCCCTCCCTCCACCGACTCCACCCCAAAAAGACAATCACTCCTAACAGAATCGGAAAATACTGATAATGCGGCTCACCCCACAAACGTCCAAAATAGCGCAACACCAACGGCAAAACCACAAGGGCCCCCAACAACCCAAGACCCTGAGCACCAAACACCCGACTACTAATCTTTCCAGAATTCACTTCTTCTTCGCAGCTTCAGCCAACCGACCATGCTCAGCCGCCAGCTCTCCTTGTCCCAGCTCACCATACACCCGTGCCAGCGTCTCATGAATATCGCCACTCCCTGACATCCCCACCAAGGCACGCTCAAGATCGATCGCAGCATCCTGCCACCGTTCCAGCTTCGCCAAAATCTGCCCCCGAGTCTCCCAACAGTTCGCAGGCACACGACCCAACTTTCGCCCCGCCACCAGCGCCCGATCCACCACCTCCAAAGCCCTCTCCAAATCTTCGGCTCCACCACGCTCCGCCAAACCAAACGCAAAGTTATTCAAAGCAATCAAGTGCTCGGGGGCCAAAGCCACCGCCCTCTCCAAATGCGCCAGCCCCTCCTCACGCTTACCCAGCACCACCGCCAAGGACCCCAAAGGCACCAGACTCGCCACATCCGTCATCTCCATGCCAGCAAGCCATTCATAAAGCTTCAGGACCTCCTCATTCCCAGGCGCGAGCGAAGCCAACAACGCCGCAATCTCGATCAACCTCGACTCCGGCCCCAACTCGGCCAACGCCGCCCTCAACATCTCAAGCACCTCACCCGCGCCCCCTGCCTGCCCCAACCCATTTCTCAGCGATCCCAACCAACTCTGCACCAACAAAGCCCGCCTCCCCTCATGCCCCACCGGCACACCTGCCAGCAAACCACGCATCTCTTCAAAATTCCCCAACCACCCCTCAGCCTCAGCGTACGCCAACACCCCTCGAAAACCCTCACTCGTCTCACCAGTAGCCTTCTCAAAATACGCCGACGCCGAAACCGCATGCTTCCCTTGAGCCACTCGATCTCCCACTGACGCCGCCACCCGAGCCCCCAAAAGATGCAACTCCGGAAACCGCCCAGCCTCAGTATCCAGCACCCCCAAAGCCCTAGCAGGATCTCCCAACTTCAAATGAACCCCCACCAACAACTCAACCAATTCTTGCCCGCCATAACCCCCACGAATCACCCGATCAAGACGCTCCCTAGCCTCAACCAAATCCTCCCGGGAAACCTCCACCACCTCCGCCTGCAATCCTAACAAATCACGCGCCACCCAAACATGCGCATCAAGAACCCCAAGCCGCGCCTTATCCAAAGGAGCCAACCCTCGCATCACCTCACGCCCCCGCTCCTCCTCTCCCCCCTCGATCAGCGCCAGCGCATCCGCATAAGTCATCTCCTCCACAGCAGGATCCGAACTCACTCCCGCCGCAGGCCCACCATCCTCCAAGCCAAACCAAATGAACCCCGCCAAGCCCAAAACCACCGCCAAAGCAACAACGTAAGGCAAAGCACCGCCCACCAAAGGCTGCACAACCTCCCGAAACGAAGTCCAAGCATGACGAAAACTCATCATCACATTTAAAACAGTGTAGCTCCGGTATCCTGCCGGGGTCTAAGGCTAGAAGCCCTGACTGTTAACCATTCTTCACCCGCCCAAACCACTCAAGAAGTCACGGCAACACCACCCATCACCGGAGCACTCTCCCGCAATTCAACAGGCTCGCCCGCCTCACTCTCACGCTTTCCCGGCTCTAACAAATGCTCCGGGATAGCCTCACGACAAAACTCACGCAGCCCTGCATCATCGTAAGCCTGGACTAAAGTCCGCAAACGACGCAGATCGATCGGCGGCAAGGACCAATCGTTCTTCGCGAAGACCGCGATCTGCGAATAATCCGTCGGCACCACATCCTCATCCCCCGTAAGAAGCTCCTCATACTCCTTCTCCCCAGGCCGCAATCCCGTAAACACAATCTGAATATCCTTCTCAGGAACCAAGCCAGACAACTCAATCATCCGCCGAGCCAGATTATAAATCTTCACCGGCTCTCCCATCTCTAGCACCATCACCTGGCGATCATCACCCACCACTCCGGACATCATCACCAACTGCACCGCCTCAGGAATCGTCATAAAGTAACGACGAGTATCCTTCGTCGTCACCGTCACCGGCCCACCATCCGCGATCTGTTTCTGAAAGATAGGAATCACACTCCCACTACTTCCCAACACATTCCCAAAACGCACCGCAAGAAACTTCATCCCATTCTTCGGCCGCTCTAGCAAAGCCCGTTCAGCCAAGCGCTTGCTACAACCCATCATACTCGTCGGATTCACAGCCTTATCCGTAGAGATCATGATAAAACGCTTCACCCCC
This sequence comes from Caprella mutica, assembly GCA_947561585.1. Lineage (NCBI taxonomy): Eukaryota > Metazoa > Arthropoda > Malacostraca > Amphipoda > Caprellidae > Caprella > Caprella mutica. Next base: position 95,788 of record CANNZV010002124.1, read on the forward strand.
AGAGCCTCTGCCGTATTCGCCAAGCAAATAGACCCGAACACATTGTTCCGCATCGCCGCCGAAGTATTCAGCTCCATCAGATGCACATGCTTGTAAGCCGCCGCGTGATAAATCAGATCGATCCCACCCGCAGAAGTGATCGCGTGCTCCACATCCGCAGGCTCACAAATATCACCAGTCACCGCCACGATCTCCAAATCTGGAAAACGACGACGCAGCTCCCGATCGATCTCAAATAAAGCAAACTCACACTGTTCGAAAAGCACCAGCTTCTTCGGAGCAAACTGAAGAACCTGGCGACAAAGCTCTGAGCCAATGCTCCCTCCCGCCCCAGTCACCATCACCTGAGCGCCCGACACCATCGGCGTCAGCAACTCACGATCAAAACGAACCTCTGGGCGAGCCAACAAATCCTCAATCTGCACATCGCGAATCGCGGACACACTCAACTGTCCACCAGCAATCTCTCGAACAGACGGCACAATCCGGTAGTGGCAAGACACCCCAGCCGCCGAACAACAATCCATCACCTGTTTAATCTGCCGAGGCTTCTCATGAGGCGGCAAAATCACCACCGTATCCGGCTTCGTCGCCCGCAAGATCTCATCCAAATCGCTAAAAGCTCCCAAAACCTTCACTCCCCTGATCGTCGCATGACGCCGCGCCACCGTCACCAATCCTACCACCTCACCCAAATCCGCACTCCGACGTCCCATCGCTCGAAGCACCGCATCAACCTCATCAGTCGCACCAACCAGCAAAGCCGACTTCGTCACCCCTCCTCGCGCATGCTTAGGACCACCATTCCAACTCTCCTTCATATAGCGGACCGCCATCCGCCCACCGATCTCCCAAACAAGAAGCACCAGCAAATAGATCACCAAGACAGACCTCGGATAACCCGCGAACGAAAAACCACGCTCCACAAAGATCGCCCCACCCAAAAGCACCGTCCCCAAACTCATGCTGCACAGATACTTCAGGCAGTCTCGATAACTAAAATACGACCAAAGCCCCGCATAAAGCCGAAACCCAATCACCACCCCAACAAAGACAAGGGCCGCCAACGGCAACGTCTCAACAAGAGGCTTCACAACCCGGCTATCAAAGACAAAATCAAACCTCAACCCAAAGGCCACCACATAACAAACCAACACACCCAAAAGGTGCCAAGAAAATGCGCCGATCCTTCTCAAGTAAGCACGCCGAGAGAGGAAGCGTTTTAGCATAGGAATCATACGATAGTTAGGGGGTCTACATAAAAACCAGAAGGCCGAAGCCAGTGATCTGCAAATCAGAAAATTCTTAAAATTTCCTAAAATCAAATACTTCCGACACTTTACAGCAAATTATCACTATTCAAACGAAATGGCTACTCTGGTAGCGAACTCATAATAGCCACAACGAATTCTTAGATCTGCAACCCCAAAATCACTCATCTCGGCGACCACCAATCACGATGGCGATAGTAAATCTCCCCAACCCACTCGGTCAGCCACAACCGCACCATCAACGCGCTCTCCGCCCTCGGCAACCACGCACCACCACCATGCTCCAACTCCGAACTCCCGCGAAAATCGGCCCCCACAGGCTCACAACTCACCCCAACCTGCCGAAACGCCCCCTCCGCCCTCTCAAGATGCCAAGCTGAAGTCACCAAAGCCACCCGCCCCCCATCCCCGATCACTCACCAAACGCTCAGTAGCCACCGCTTCATCGCGCGTGTTCCGAACCGCCCCCAAATCCTCAATCTTCAGCCCATCCAACCCCCAAGCCTCAAACCACCGCCTCGTATAATCCGGCTCCCTCTCTGACCCCGCCTTCCCAGCAATCCCCCCACCCATCACCAGCGGCTTCCCCGACCGCAATGCCAAAGTCGCCGCCGTCAGCACCCGATCCACCGAATCCAAATACTGCGCCCCAGCAAACTCCGCCGCAGGCATCAACACCCCACCAAGCATCACCACCGCATCAAAAGAAAACGCCGCCTCATCCAAATCATCCACCCCACGCCCCAAATACGCCGCCTCCCGAGAAGCCAACAACCGAGCCGGCACCGCCAACCGCTCCGCCACACTCCACAAAACAGCCCCCAGCAAAACAATCAGCCCAAACCGCCGCCTCCCCACCCAAACCGACCACAACCCCAACAACAGCAGCCCAAACCAAACCCAAGCCACAGGATCCAAGAGCCCCTTCATGACCCTCTCCCATCATCAGATTCGTGTCCATTCGTGTCCATTCGCGGTCTCCCCTCAAAAGCAGACATCGTCGCCTCCCCCTCCGCACTAATCCCCTCCCGACGCAACACCGTCCACACAGTTAGAAACAAAATCCTCACATCCAACCAAAGCGACCGATGATCCACATACCACACATCCATCGCAAACCTAGACTCCCAATCCACCGTATTCCTCCCCTGAACCTGCGCCCACCCCGTAATCCCAGGCCGCACCTCATGCCGCCGCCCCTGCTCATCCGTATACAACGGAAGGTACTGAGCCAACAATGGCCTCGGTCCCACCAAACTCATCTCCCCCCTCAACACATTCAACAGCTCCGGAAGCTCATCCAATGAACTCGAGCGCAACCACCTCCCAAAAGCCGGCAACCGATCCGCATCAGGCAACAACACCCCACCCGCATCCCGCGCATCCGTCATCGTCCGAAACTTCGTCAGCTTAAACAAACGCCCACCCACCCCCGGCCGATCCTGGCAAAACAACACAGGACTCCCCAACTTCCACCGAACCACCACCGCCACGACACACAAAAGCGGCACCCAAAAAGGAGCCGCCACGGCCAACAAAAACAAATCAAATAACCGTTTCATAAACTACTCAACATCACGAATGAACACACATAGGCACCAATCCTAGAAACGGAAACAAGATCCCCAAATCTGTCGTGGATCACTCCGTGGTCCAACGCCGAAAGTCTTACAGACGTCTGATTTCGGAGAAATCAACGACTATCGAAACCATCCCTCAACTTTAAGGCACGAGTTCGATATTCAAAACGCACCCTCACCCTATCATTTCACTCCCCGACTCACTTCTAGACCTATCAAACAACCGCCTCAAAATACAACGCCCGCTTCTCAGCCAACTCCCGATCCGTATTACTAGGCAACCTAGCTTCCACACAAATTTCCGGTGCAGTCTCAAACGCCAACTGCCCCTCAACAACCTCGAAGGAGAGCCTCCTCTCGCGGTGACAACTCAATCGTCAAAGCCATTCCCTACGATAGAAAAAAACCACCCCCATGCCAACGAGCATCTCATTAAGCACCCGCCCCCTCAAAATTCACCCTTCATTCGCGACCCTTCACCGTTTCTTTCCGTCCCTTCGTCGCATCTTTCCGTGCCTTCGGTGCTTTCCGTGGTTCCCCCCTGCTTTATAATTCTGTGGCTAAGCCACTCCTCATTCGCGTCCACTCGTGGTTTCCCAATCTCCACGGACCCAATACGAGATTAAGCGATTTGCCCAGGAAAGCCTGAACAAATAGCAGAGGTCGCACAAAGCTCGCCGGCACCCTCTTTCAAAAAAACTCCATCGTCCCATCAAGCTGACAAAGCCACACTTCCTCGGCCCCAGCCTCGAAGTACAACGCCGCCTTCTCCTCAAGCTCACGTCGCGTGTTGCTAGGCGACAACACTTTTACGCAGATCTCAGGGGCCCTCTCAAAGACCAACTGACCATCAACCTCAGCAAACCGCTGATCTGAGTACCACCCCACATCTGCCACTTTAACGCCATTTGACGTAGAAATAGGGCACTCTGGCAAAGCCCTTCCCAAGAATTTGCCGCAATTGATAAGCAATCTCTCCCTGTCGCGAACGGTGTCCACCCATCGCAGGAGGGATCATGAGAACATGTCCATAGCGATTCGTTTCAATCTTTCCGGTAACCTTCGCCAGCTCTGGATCCTCAAGCACTTCTGTCCAGCGCTCGCGATTAAACTGGAGAACCTCTTCCTCCCGCGGTGGCAACTCAATCGTCAAAGCCATACTCGTAACCTACAGCATTCCCACCCAGCATTCCCACCCACCATCACCAGTTCTCAGTTCTCAGTTCTCAGTTCTCAGTTCTCAGCCGCCCACTCCGGCGAAGCCGTCTGCCCACTGTAAACTCCGGCGTTGCCGACCCATTCGCGTCTATTTGTGTCCATTCGTGGTTTCCCATCACTCGCCCACTACAGCGAAACCGCTAAACCCGCTCCGGAAACCCGGGGCACAGCACGGAGGTCGACTCCGCCACTTCCGGCGTTGCCTGCCGATAAAAAATCAACTTCCCCTCCAAATCACAAATCCACACTTCCTCAGCCCCAGCCTCAAAATAAAGCCGCCTCTTCTCTGCCAGTTGACGCTTCGTATTAGATGGCGACTGCACTTCCACACAAATCTCTGGGGCCACTTCAAAAACCAGCTGCCCCGCGACCTTTGCAAACCGAGACTCTGAGTACCACCCAACATCTGCCGCACGCACCCCATCCACTGTGGAAATGGGACACTCGGGCAAAGGCCTCCCGCCCAGCAGCCTGTGAATCTCAAGCAAGATCGAGCTTTGCCGAGAACTATGGTCACCCGTTGCTGGCGGCATCATCAGAACTTCTCCATGGCGATTCGTCTCCACTTTTCCAGGCCACTCAGTCAGCTCACAATCCTCCAACACCTCAGCCCATCGCTTCCGATTGAACGCCAAGGCCTGAACGCGGGAGGGAACTTCAAGAACAACCGGCATGATTGACCACGCTACTACTTCCAGCAAACACCGTCAATCGTCTCCAAACAGTTCTGCCCACTCTCCTACGAAGCCGCCTGCCTCTCCGGCGAAGCCGGCCCCATTCGTGTCTATTCGCGTCCATTCGTGGTTTCTCTTACTGCTCTTCAGCGCCCATTCGCCATCCGAATAAGCTCAATCACCACACCCTGTTCCTCAACCGTCATCGAGCTCGAACTCGGCAAACAAATTCCCGTCCGATTCAACGTCTCCGCCACCTCACCCCCCACCATCTCAAACCCCTCATAAAGCGGCTGCAAATGCATCGGCCGCCACACCGGCCGTGACTCCACATTCTTCGTCTCCAAAAACCGAATCACCTCATACGCACTCATCCCAAACGCAGCCTCATCCACTGTAAAGCAACTCAACCACCGAGAATGCCGACACCCAGCCGCCTCCGCCTGAGGCTGCCAACCCGCCAAATCAGAAAACGCTTCCACGTACCGATCAAACACCGCCCGCCGCGCCGCCACCCGATCTTCCAACACCTCAAACTGCCCTCGCACAATCCCCGCCACCACATTGCTCATCCGGTAATTGTAGCCCAACTCCGAGTGCACATAATTCTTCACTCCCTCCGGATCAGGATCCAAAGCCTGCTGACTCCACTTCTTCGCCTTCTCCGCCCACCCTTCACGTCGACTCACTAACATCCCCCCCGTAGTCCCCGTAATCATCTTGTTCCCATTAAATGAAAACACCCCCACATCCCCCAAAGTCCCAGGATGTTCCCCAAAGTAACGCGAGCCCAAAGACTCCGCCGCATCCTCAATTACTGGCAACGCATACCGCTGACAAATCTCTAAAATCTCATTCATCGCCGCCGGCTGCCCAAACAGATGCACCACCATCACCGCCTTCGGCAAACGATTCACCGCCGCCCGGGCTCGTAGAAACTCTTCCAACAAATTCGGATCCAGATTCCAGCTAACACTATCAGAATCCACAAAGACCGGAACAGCTCCTTGGTAACGAATAGGATTCGCACTCGCGGCAAAGGACAAGCTAGGCGTCACCACCTCATCACCAAACTCCACACCCACCAAGCGCAAGCCCAGATGCAAACCAGCAGTCCCCGCGCTAATCGCCACCGTCGGACACCCCACCATCGTCGTCGCCGCCTCTTCCAAAGCCACCAGATTCGGTCCCACCGTCGACAACCAATTCGTCGCAAACGCCTCCTGCACATACCGCAAGGACCCCTCACTCATGTGAGGCACTGACAAATACAAACGCTCTCGTAATGGTTCCATAAAAATCAACTGCCAGCCTCTAGCTTGGCATACTTCCCACCGCAACCACATTGGGCTTTGGCAACAACGTCGCTCCCTCTTCCAAGACAGATTCGCATACCGAGCATCCCATCCCAACCGAAGCCCTCGCCGCCACCACAAGAGGCTCATCCCGATCACCCCGGTTGACCACACAAGCCGCCCCCAAAAAAGCCTCCTCCCCTAACGACACGTTACCCAACACAACCGCTCTCGGACACACCTGGGAAAACGCCCCCAACCGACAATCGTGTCCCACCACAGCAGCCACATTCAAAAGAACGCCCTCACCCACATCCGTATCCGGCCCCACATAGACATGGTGCCCCACATAACACCCACGCCCCAAAGTCGCCTCCTCACTGATCGCCGCACTAGGCGCACACAAAGAAACATAAGAAAGCCCCGGAAAACGCTCCATAAATCCACGTCTCACCGAGTTCTCCCCAATCGCCACAAAAGCATCCCACTCACCAAAGCGCGCCTCCAGTGCCTCACTGATCACAATTTCCTCAATCCCCCAAAAGCCATCCCCTCCATCCGTCGTCGCCAACACAAACTCTGCATAGCCCAGCTCTCGAGCCAAGCTAACAACCTCCTTAGCATGACCCGAAGCCCCAAAGACTAGCAATTTCATGATATTAAAGTTTTTAGTAGTCAGTTTGCAGGGCCGCTACGCCGCTGCGCGGAGCCCACTGCTAACTGCTAACTGCTAACTGCTAACTGCTAACTGCTAACTGCTAACTGCTAACTGCTAACTGCTAACTGCTAACTGCTAACTGCTAACTGCTAACTGCTAACTGCTAACTCAGATCGAACTCCCCCCATCCACCGTCCAATCAAGCCCAGTCATCGACCTACCCGTCTCAGACATCAAAAAACTCACAGCACCAGCCACATCATCAAGCCCCACTAACTTGCCCAACGGCGTCCTCCGTCGAATCCGCTCAATATCCGAGCCAGCAAGCGCAGACGTCATCTCCGTTTCCATAAAGCCTGGTGACACACAATTCACCGTAATTCCAGCCGGCCCTACCTCGCGAGCCAAGGACTTTGAAAAACTCACCAAACCACCTTTGGTTGCACCATAGACCGACAATCCCTTGAGCCCATGCTTAGCAACAATCGAAGTCGTCGAAACGACCCGACCACCAATGCCACCTAGAAGCATACTCCGCACCGCATACTTCGTAAGCACCAACGTCCCTGCCAAGTTCACCGTCAAACATCGTGTGATCTCCGAATCCGTCAGAGTCGCCAACAAACCATCCACACCAAGCGCCGCATTGTTCACCAATCCATAAAGCACTCCATACCGCTGCTGAAGGCTCAGCACAAAATCACGCAATGTCTCCACCTTGCCAAGGTCCAGACTTTCATAGTGCAAGCATTCAACTTCAGGCCAATCATCCGGCGACACCTTATCCCGCCCGGTACCTATCACTTCAAATCCCGATCGCACCAAAGACAAGGACAGCTCACGCCCCAACCCTCGGGTCGCACCCGTGACTAACACTACTTTCATAGAAAAAGAGTTGGCAGGAATCAGTTGCCAGTTTGCAGGGCCGCTTCGCGGAGTTTACAGATTTCAGTCGGCAGTTTGCAGAGCCGCCCACTGCCACTGCATACTTGCGGCGTAGCCGCCCTGATAACTGTAAACTCTGGCGAAGCCATCTGCCCACTTGCGGCGTAGCCGCCCTGCCCACTCCGGCAAAGCCGGCCCCGTGATGCCTTGACATCAACCCCATGTGATGTATGATGCAGCAATGAGAACAACGCTAACCATCGACGATGACGTTGCCAAGCAGCTCAAGGAAAGGACGGATCTAGAAGACAAGCCCTTCAAAGAAGTCGTGAACAAGGCCTTAAGGATTGGGCTTGGGATAGATCGTCCATCAACAAAGAAGCTCTTTCGGGTAAAAGCACATTCATCAGCATTCCTACCAAATCTCGACCTAGCTCGCTTGAACCAGCTTACTGATGACCTTGAAGTAGACTCCTACATCTCGAATCAAGACTAGTGTAAGTGTAGCACGGGCTTCCAGCCCGTGACCCCGGCAGGACACCCACGCTACCATAGACAGATCACTTGCATTATCCCAGAGAGACTACTCACAGAGTTCAATCTGCTCTACTAACACCTCAACCCTTCCCGCCCAAACATGATTGTTCCCGATGTGAATCTCCTCATCTACGCTTACAACGATCAAGCGCCAAGACACTCTGCCGCAAAGAAATGGTGGGAGAGCTGCCTGAACAATGAAGCAGAACACGTAGGTCTGCCTTGGATTGTCATCAACGGCTTTCTACGTCTCATGACCCACCCCCGCGTCCTAACGCACCCAATGCCAGTCGCAGAAGCCACAAGCCGAGTCAGAGAATGGTTTGAGCAACCAACAGTGCACATCCTTGAACCGGGGAAAAACTTTGCCCAAACCTTCCTTGGCTATCTAGACGATCTCGGCACCGCAGGCAACCTCACCACAGACGCCTACATCGCCGCCATCGCTCGCGAGCACCTTGCCGAAGTCCACAGCAACGACACCGACTTCGCACGATTCAAAGGCCTACGCTGGAAAAATCCCCTCACGCACTAACCGCTGCGCGGAGTTTTCAGTTGTAAGTGGTCAGTTTACAGTTTTCAGCACCGCGAAGCGAAGCCGGTCCGATGCACGGAGTATTCAGTTTGCAGAGCCCACTGCCCACTCCGGCGAAACCGGATCGAAAGAGTTGGCAGTGTCCAGCCGTCAGCTAGGTTGCTCGCCTGCAAGTATGGGATTTGCTTGGAAAGAGACCGGTTTTCTGTAAGTTCCCGATCTTTCCATGGAGCGTGATCTGAGTTAGAATTCACTCATGACACTACAAGCCATCATTCACGAGGCCGAAGAAGGAGGTTACTGGGCCGAGGTGCCTGCTTTGCCTGGATGCGTAACGCAGGGCGAAACCCGAGAAGAGCTAGAAAGCAACTTGAAAGAGGCGGTCGAAGGGTGGCTTCTCGCTGGAGAGGTGGGGCTAGCAGACGCTGGCACTGAAGCCATCCTTGAGCTGGCCGTATGAAGTCCGTCACAGGCCGCCGTATGGCGAGACTTGTGGAGCAAAAAGGTTGGGCCTTGGCGCGAGTCAATGGGAGCCATCACATCTTTACTAAAGAGGGACGTACAGAGCGAGTTGTGATCCCAATACATGGGAATCGAACACTGAAGATTGGACTGCAGAGGAGCCTTATGAAGATCATTCCAATCTCGGAAGGTGAGTTGTAGACCGGAGACTAACAACGGCGAACAAAGCGGCGCTGGCCGACCGCTCTCCCGGTAGCCGTTTCTAGCGATGATCGTAAATAGAGAGAGCATTAACTTTGAAGTCAGAGATCCCTGCCCGAGCATCGGCAGCGGTCAGACAGATCCTGCCCACTTGCGGTTAAGCTGGATCGGGTCCTGCCCACTTGCGGCGAAGCCGGATCGAAAGAGTTAGCAGGAGTCAGTTGGCAGGGCCGCTTCGCGGAGTCGAAAGTTATCAGTATTCAGTTTGCAGCTCGACCACTTGCGGCGTAGCCGCCCTGATAACTGTAAACTCTGGCGAAGCCGTCTGCCCACTTGCGGCGAAGCCGCCCTGCAAACTGCCCACTCCGGCAAAGCCGGCCCTACTGCACACTTGCGGCAAAGCCGCCCTGACAACTGCCCACTCCGGCGAAGCCGTCTGCCCTCTCCGCGAAGCCGGCTAACGGCGCAGACTTCGTATCAGCCCTTGGATCATTGCAGAAAGTTCCCGACTCTCAGCCACCCATCGTCTAGCAGTTTCCGCATCAATGAATTCTGCGCGCTCTCCAACAACTGCCTGCGTTCGAAACTCCCCAGACGATCCCCGAGCATACTCAAGAAACCGAATCTTATCCGGAGCCGTCTCGCGCTCAAGCCCTTCTGCAATATTAGAAGGAATCGACAGCGCTGACCGAGTGATCTGATCCCGGAACCCGAAATCCCGACACGACGCCAGGCGACGGTAAACCTCCGCGCTTAATTCGACGGCACGCTTCCAAACATCTAAATCTTCAAATCTAGCCATAGAGCCGCTTCGCGGAGTTATCAGTTTTCAGTTGGCAGTTTCAGCAACCCCTAAGTGGTGCCGTCTGCAAACTGTCGGCGTAGCCGACTACTGCCTACTGCCTACTCCGGCAAAGCCGGCCCGGTCCATCTTCCCCGCCGACGTCAAAGGCAAAGTATCGACCACACTCACAAATGCTGGCACCGCATGCCGTTCCAGATATTCCTGACAATGCCTAACGGCGCCCAATCGGAGCACTTCACGGTCCACTCCACTATCGCTAGGCACCACAAAAGCCTCGACCACCTCGCCAACGATGGAACTTCGTCGTCCACGCACAAGCGCCATTCCCACACCTGACACTTCCAACAACACCCGCTCCACGTGCTCAGGAGACACCTTGACGCCACCCACATTGATCAACCCGCCGCGCCTCCCCTGAAAATAGTATCGATCTCCCACACGCTCCACCAGGTCACCCGTAGCCTCCCAAGCTCCCCCACCTCGCCGAATCCAAAGGCAATCATCCTCTCCCACACGTAACCGAACACCATCCACACTCTCTTCTTCTACATACGAAGCAGGAAACCCGGCTCGGCCGTCGCGCACCGAAAAACCAACGCCCAATTCCGTTGACGCATAAATGTGAGTCAGGCGTGCCGCGGGATAACGCTCGCGCAACAGACGAAGCAATCGATCATCCGCAGGCTCTCCTCCCAAAGTCACATACTGAAGATCAAGGCCATCCAACATCTTCGCCATCAACAACCGGCGCCATTGACTCGGCGTCGCCGAAAGCGCATTCACGCCCACCTCACAAAAATACTCCAAATCATCCATCCTAGGAATCGCCAGCGCCGCGCCACCTAACAAAGCCTGCATGAAAACCTGGATCCCCGCAAAGCGCCTCAAATCGTAAAGCAGCCCCCAAACCAATCCCGTAGGCTTGCCCCCGCCGCTCTTCACTGCTTTCGAAAGACTAGCAAAATCATGCTCAACCCAACGCGGATTCCCGGTAGCCGTGCCCGAAGTCGGCACCCACCACCGTGTCACACCGCCCTCATGAATCTCACACTCACCACTACTATTGCCTAACTCAACCCCAACAACTTCCCCACCCAACTCCAACCGTATCTCCGACGCCCAACCATCCAAACAACACAAAACGAGCGCCAACTCGGCGCTCGTCATCCTCCCTATGCTCACCGCCTTATCTCGAAGCTCTTGGCGCCCTTCTCGCCAAACCTGCACCAACGACAAGAGCTCCCGAACCGTCTGACGTCCCTCCAATTCAAGAGGAAACAGAATCTCCTTAGGATCTCGACGATCCAAGACATCCAACAACATCATCAGCTAACAAAACGCTCATACAGCTTCACCAACTCACCAAACGTTCGGGGATAAGTAAACGTATCGGCCGATGAAAAAGGATCGCAACCGAACTCATCCTCAAGCTGCACCACCAACGTCGCAAACCCCAAGGAATCCAACCCACTACCTAACAAGGCAACCTCATCATCAAGAGCCGCAGGAGCACTCCCACCACGTGCAATGATAGCCGCCAGAAAACGGCGCTCAATGATCTCTCGAATACTCACACCCTTAGATTCCCTGCCTACTGCAGCCGCTACGCTACGCGGAGTTATCAGTTTGCAGTATTCAGTTTGCAGCTGGCCCACTCCGGCAAAGCCGGTCCACTGCCCATGTTCTCTTTAAGAGTCCGATCGAACCCAATCTTCCACTTTGAGTCCAGGCACTCGAGAAAACTCGTTCGTATTGTGCGTCACCAGGATCAATCCGTGCGTGAGAGCAATCGACGCGATCATCAGATCATGGCCCCCAATGGTTTGTCCCGAGGATTCCAGAAGATGGCGAATCCGAGCATAATGTGCCACAAAAGCGGAGTCGAATGGCAGTGACCGGTACGGCGATAGGATGGCCACTAAATCGGCTCTTCTTCGTTCTGGTACACCGTATTTCTCCGCCCCATGCCAGAGTTCCGCCTCCACGACCGAACATATGCTCAACTCTTCCCGCGGAAGCGCTGCCAAACGCCAAGCAGCCCTCTTCCCATCCGGCCCCTTTCCTTTCAAAATTGCAATGATGACGTTGGAATCGAGAAGATAGGTCATGTCCAATCAGTAACAGCAGATACGGGCGGGTCCACAGGAAGCTCGAATTCCAAATCCCCCCAAGCTCCCAAAAGCCGCTCAAAATGGCCCGGCGGATAGCTAGCACCCGACTGCTGAGTAGCCTCAGCCAATGAACCTTGGCGATGTTGAGCAAACACCAGCATATCACGAATCACACGCTCCAAAGAAGCTGCACTCGCGGCATCCAGCGTTCTCAGCGTTCGTTCAAGCTCTGTCCCGACACTGCTCATCTATCTAGAACGATAGTCCACTTAGCCGCCAAGGCAAACGTCCGGGTTCTAGCCCGACGCCTCACTTACCCTCTCGGCGTAGCCGATCTGCCCACTGCCCAGGCCGCTGCGCGGAGTAATCAGATTTCAGTCGGCAGTAATCAGCACCGATCCTGCCCACTGCAGCCGCTACGCGGAGTTTACAGTTTGCAGAGCCGCCCACTGCCACTGCCACTGCCACTGCCACTGCCAACTTGCGGCGAAGCCGCCCTGCCTACTCCGGTGAAACCGGCCCTCCTGCCCACTGGCGGCGAAGCCGCCCTGCCAACTGCCCACTCCGGCGTAGCCGGTCACAGATACCTATCCCCTGGTTCCCGTTTCCGCACCACTTTCGCCGGAATCCCATATGCTACAACCCCATCGGGAACATCATCAATCACAACGGAGCCCGCTCCCAGCACTGACCAAGCCCCCAACGCACGTCCATGAAGAACGGTTGCTCCAATAGAAATAGCCGTCCCCTCGCCAACCCGCACATTCCCACCAGTCACCACTCCTGGAGCTAGCGACGCATAGTCTCCGAGCACACCATGATGATCTAGTGAAGCAAGCGTGTTAACAATGCAGCCCTCTCCAACCCGAGCACCTGGTCCAATCACGGCACCCGCCAAAATCACACTCCCCTCGCATACAACACTGCCGACCCCCATTACAGCAGAAGGATGAACGACCGCAGGAAAGTTTACCGTTTCGGGAACTTGCTGACGTATGCGTGTCATCACTGCCCGACGTGAATGATTGTCACCAATGGCAACCACGATCGCTTCCACCCGATGGTCCTCCACGAGGCTGATAAGATCTTCATCACTCCCGAGCAGAGGAGCCACACCCAAGACGTTGTCCACATTGGCTGCCTTCGCGACGAAGCCAACCAAATCATAGCTCCCTAACGCCAAAACAGCGTCCGCAACCACCAAGCCATGGCCACCGAGGCCGACAATAATCAGCTTCGTTCGCCTCCTAGATAGATTGTTCTTCATGGAGCCCCATCGCCTCTATCATCACCTTATTCACCTTGTGGACGTCGTACTTCTCCTCTGCGATTTCCCGCGAACGCTGCCCCATTCGAACAATCAGCTCAGGTTCATCAATGAATCTCTGCATGGCTTCTCTCAGCGCTTCCGCATCCTTAATCGGAACTAAAAACCCATTCTCTCCTTCCATTACCGGCTCTCCATTAGCCTTTTGCCGCTTTCCCGTTTCTGTCAAAGGAACAGTTTCCCGACATCCAGGAGCATCGGTCGTAATAATTGGCCGCCCCGTCGCCATTGCCTCCAAGACGGTGCGAGGCGTCCCTTCTCTATAGGAAGGGAGCACATAAACATCGCATTCCGCTAGATGAGGACGAACATCGTCCGTCCCAGGCACATAGCGAACCTGACCAGTAGCCGTCCAGGAATCGATTTCGTCAGTCTGCAGAGCCGCTGGGTTCGGGTCCAGTGGACCTACCAAACTCGCTAAGCAATACCCTCTCTCGGCTGCCCTAGCAGCCAATGCAAATTCTCGTATCCCTTTATCTGCTAACATTCGCGCAATCAGAAGGAATTTAATCTCCTCTCCGGATTCTCGAACCGAGACAGGAACATACCCAAAGTGATCAAGATCAACCCCTGATCCAGCGACCTGAAACACCGCTAAACCTTCTGGAATCAACCCCCGATCACGAAGGTCCGCCTCATCATCAGGATTCTGAAAGAACAGCCCATCACACGCTCGCAGAGATCGCTTTAACAGAAAACTCACCACTCCCCGGAGAAGGCGCTTCTTCAACCCTCCCTCTCCCGTAAATACGTAGCCAAGCCCCGTAATCATCGTGTAGATACGGGGCACATTCGCCGCTCTAGCAGCCAAAGCACCAAAAATGACTGGCTTTATTGTATACAAAAATACAACGTCCGGGCGTTCCCTTAACATCAGACGTTTCACCGCAAGATAGTACCGGTAGTCCCCCAGTGCACTCGCTCCCGAGCGCGCCAGAGGAATTGATTTATAGCGAAATCCGGCATCTTCAAAACGATCATTCACCTCACGATCCTCCTCCGGAGCCACTCCCAAGATCTCGTAACCCTGCGAAGCGGTCGACTTTATCAACTGCCACCTAAAGTTCACCAGCGAGGGCGCGTAACCTGCACAAACGAGCACCTTCCTCTTCTTACACTCAGACATTAGCGACACTATTTCTCACCCTCCTCTTAACCCTTCCCGAACCAGGGACTCTAAACTTACCGTCCCTGCCCTTTTCCGCCAAATTCACGAGCCCAACAATTAAAATCCAAATAGGAAGACGCCGTAAAATATCCCCTCCTAAAACATAGACCGATATAGCCGCAAAACACGCAAGGAGCGCTGGAGACATATAAATCTCACGCAAGATGCGGGACGCAACAACCGCTAATAACACTAACCCAACGATCCCAGTCTGAAGAAACACTGTAAGAAGAGTCATATGAGCGTCCCAATATTTACCACCATAAAGAACCTGCGGTCCGGGACCATAACCAAAAAACGGGGAATTGAACCCATGATTCAAAGCGTCCGTATAAATGACCGCTCTAGCTGAATGTGGATCAGCTTCTTGGAAAAAATCCACCGCCATCTTCAGGCCTTGCTCCGAATTAACAATAGCCACAGCAATAGAAACCATTGAAAGTATACCGAATATCGTCAAATTCGCAATAATTCGATCCTTGCCAGCCCTCCTGAAAAGAACCAGCCAGACAACAAAAACTGTGCCACCAACTACCGTAGCCATCGCAGCTTTCGTCGAACCAGAATCCGTGGCCATTATGACATAATGGACTATACTCAGGGCAATCCACAGCTTATCCGCAACGCGCGGTCGGATACCATATAGATAAGCACCAAAAAAGGGAAGTGCGCAGAGGAGCATGGATGCTTGGTGGACATTATTTACTAGCGGGATGAAATTATCGTGTTCTCGAAGCGTTAGGCCAAACAAGGTCGATGAAGTTAAACTATAAACGTGAAGGGCTGAGAAAATCACAGTCCACCCAAAATACATCCTGTAGAAGAACAGCTTAGGCCCGGCCCGACCAAACACCCTGGTATTCAACGCCGTCTGGCAAAACATACTCACAAATAAATAAGAAACAAAATCGAATCCCGCTTGCTCCAAAGTTCCGCTGGCGTGTCCAAAAACTCCAAAATTGAACAAAAAACCAACCACAAGAGCAGCAAGATAACTCAACCAAAACTTATGAACAAACCGCGGCCCCGTAGTTAAAAATCTCCCACCCTCGCCCACAAACAAGAGCGCAAATACCACGAAGAGAAGAACCTCTCCCAAACCGACAGGCCCAATACGCAATGCCGTAAACGGGACGACAATGCATCCCACGAGGAGAATATTCGGCGCAAACTTGTAACTAGTCATAAATACGTCAATGATTTATTTACTTCTACCAAGCTATTTAAAACCTCTATCACAAAGGCGCTCCAATTAGAAGACCTGAGAACGCTCTATGCAATTACCGAAATTCAGCAATCTCCCAAAAGAGAACCAGTTAGCCTATATCCAAGGTTCGTTCTAACGCTAAAAGCATATTACTAGTGATATCCTCAAAACTGTAACTAGCTACTCTATCATTATAGACGTTCACAACCTCGCCCATGTTCATTTTTTGACGATATTGCTCTAGAATCCAATCACCCAAGAACAATCTCTCTTGACTCCTGTTAGAAGCCCCATCCTCAAAGCATACTCCCGCGCCCACTTCCTCAATTTTCTCTTTCATTTCACTACCTGCTAAGTCGCCATTGACCAAAGCTATTAGCGGCTTCCTTTGCATAAAAAATTCAAATAGCTTCCCCGTGAGAATACCTCGATCAGCCTTACTGTTCCATGTACAAACTAGACATACATCTGAATGCTTTTGCATCAAGAGTGAGCAATGCCTAGAAACCACCCCGTAATCCCTAACAACTTGAGCGGCACCGGCACGAGTCGCCTGCCCAACAAATAGCTCAGCATCGCTTCCAGCATAACGGACTTCAATCCGATCCCATTCGATCAATTCCCTTTTAACTAGCTCACGAAGAGCCTCGAAGAAAACACTAAGATTCCTTCTATTGCCATAGACACTTCCCACGTAACAAAATACGAGCTTCCCCGGATCGGCAGAGATCAAAGGATCCTCACGAAGATCAATCAGATCATCGTTATCGTACCCGTTCGGCACAACATGACAACTTTCAAGCGCACCACTTTTGCCTTTCGTAATCTTCTCCATGACTCCGGCAGAAACGAAGCTAGCGAAGTCACTCTTGCGAAGCAGGGCGGTTTCGATATAACGCTTAACTGAAAATCGCGCTGCCTCAGACACACCATACGAAACGGGATCGCGAAAATCAATGGCAAGAGAGTTTGCGATCTTCATCCGCTTAAGAAGAATGCCTGAAATCGGCGAAGCGAGACTTGGATAACTTGTTAAAACAACAGAAAACTCTTCATGGCTAAAACTACGCTTCGCATAGCGTCTCACTTGAAGCGACCAATCAATTGCCTTCAATGAGGTATAAACAAAATGTAACGCGCTTCTCACCCAAACTCGCAATTTGGAAAAGAT